>PVJD01016954.1:0-19161 GCA_004026545.1 Mormoops blainvillei
GGGATGGGGATTGACTGCGGGAGCAGGGGAGGAGGGGAGGCGGGGCAGGGGAGAGCAACAGGGTAAAAACTGGGACAACTGGAATTGAACAACAATAAAAAAATGAAATTAAAAAAGATCAAAAATAAATAAAACATTGCATGGAACCTCCCCATATTATCACAAAGAGAAATACTTTATTCTCTTAAGGGCTATGTGATTTTCCATTGTATGGCTTTCCTGTAATTTATAAATGTGCCAATGATGGACAGTTCACTTTCAGCCTTTTATTTTTATGTACAACACTGCAACAAAATTAACAGGCTTCTTTATGTACTCTTTATGCACTACATTTTTCCATATAACAAATTTCTTAAAGTGGGACTGCTAAGTCATAAGGTTTTTTTCATGAGATTCATGGAAAAGGATTCATTTACCCCCTCCAATGTGTGGTGGTCACTAAGTGGTATTAGAAGACTCTAGTTAATTGAGTGTTGACCATTATAAAAATAGAATTGACCTTGGAAACACTCTGAAGAAATGAAATTGGCCCTTTCACTTTTTCTATAGCAACAGATTCTGCACAGACATATAAAGCTTCAGTTGGGGAGGCTCTGGTAATAGGGAATTTTTTGTTGAAAAGCAGTGTTTTGTATTTGCTTTTGATACAAATGAAAACCATCCCTCCATTGTCACTCAGTGTCCCTTGATTGTACTGCATTCTAATATACTAATCGTTGCTGGGAAGGTGGATCATGTATCATGTGAGTGTAGAATACTGGAAAGAATATTGTTGTAAAGCAGGCGTGTTGCTATCAAAATTTGTAACTCTGCGCCAGCACTCTCTATCAAACAGTCCCTTTGTTCATAAAATAAGGAATAAAATAAACCAACCCTATGGTACTTTCTGTTCTAAAATTATCTGCTATAATGCATGTCAGTAAAGATAGTATTGCCACAATATTCAACTTCTAAGATATTCCTCCAACTTTGATTGAAAATGGAACTACTTAGAAACATTTTTTACTTAAATCCATTTAGATTGTATGATGCTGAAAATAAAGTGTGCAATTCTCTGTAATTTGTGAACAGTCAAAATGAGTACAGTGATCCCAGCTGCCCGATGTTGTATGATGATTCACTGAGAAATGTACTGAGTGTTTTGTATCGTGCTTACCACATAGAGGTGGTTCTCTGCAACCATCATCTTTATTACGATCACTAGAGATGATTTAGAGCTTATATTTGTGCTCTACCAAACCCTCTACCCACACCCCCTTCGGTGGGACAGTGTGGACACACATGTAGAAGCCTGCAGGATAGCAACAAATGATATATTAGGGTTTAAAGAAAGTTCATACTGACTGGAGCATGTTGGGGGTTTGAGAATAAAGGGCGCTGGAAGTAGTAAATGAATAGCCACAGGGAAGCAATAAAGAATGTATTTGGTGGGGCTATATTGTTTAAGGCAGAACCACTAAAAGGTTTAAAGCAAGGAAATGATTTAATCATTTTTACATTCGAAAACGCTATCTGTGGCCACTCTCTGGACAGTAGATTGGAAGAGCATAAGAGAGTCTGATATCTTATGTTTGCCTCTACAGCTCCGCTCTCCGACCTCCTTGCCTTTTTCTCTTCCCCAGGGACCAGTCTGACTGAACTACATTCAGACTGATGAATTCCCTAACTTCTTGCTCTCCGTTAGGTTCAACTGATGGGAAGCCCAAGCAAAAGATTCAAGGGAGGGAAGAGAGTGAGGCAGGGATATTTATGCCACTGGATTCTTCCCCTCTAGGCTTCCTGCACCTGGCTATGTACCTCAACCAAGTGTCATTGCTATTTTCTAGGTAATTCTCTCTGAACAGCTCGCCCTCACCTGACAAGCAGTCACCTCTTGAGACAAGCTCCAGGGTGTTGAACTCTCTCTTCTGGCTTCTCTTCCCATATATTGGTATGTAATCCTTTTATTAAACCTTTATAGACTTATTCTAATTCTTAAGCACACCATTTATTTCTACTGGATCCTGCGCTGATCTCAGTAAGACAGCAAGTCAGGCAAGGCGCTAGGTGATGTTGGTACACTGCCCAGGGCCGCTGGGTATGGACTGCTCCCTGAGTGGCTTACATGATGTCTGGCTGATGCAGGGGTATGAAAGCCCTGCTCCGTGCCCTGCCTCAGGGCAGTTTCTGAGGCTTGCCTATGCTCCAGAATCCCCCTGTGGGATCAACTCAAGTTACACCACATTCAGGGCCTGTGCAAAATGAAGATGAACATCCATTTTTTTTTTTTTCAAAAAGCATGAAAAAGTGCTACTAAAGATACCCACATATAAAATATTTTCATTTCTTCTCTCTTCACTTGTCATGGCCTTTTTGTTTTTATTTAATGTCATTCTATGTTTTAAAAATTCATTATTTTAAAATGTAAGCATTCATTTCACCATTTATTTTTAGACTGTGCAATGCCTGTTTTAAATACAAATATAAAAGCAATTAGTTCATGTATAAAACCACTGAAATTAGGTGGCAGCTGTGCCCATAAGGACACTCGTACAATTACAATGTGATATACTCTCAATACGGACAAAGCACTTTGACAACAACAACAAAAAGTAGTGATTTCTAAAGAGATTATGTAAGACCTTACAGAGAAGGTAATACATTTGATGGGAACTTTAAAGATGATACAGGTTTCATGAGAAAGTGGAAGAAGGGAGGAAAGGAAGGTGAGGAAACACAGGGAACCCCAAGAATCCTAAAAGCCTGGAGGAGGGGAGATGTTCAAGGAAGAGAAAAAGCCACTAAAGCTGAGGAGAAAACAAGTTGTGAAGAATGTGGGTGATAGTCAAGGTTTGCACTTTTAGTAGAACAACATTAATTTTACTATGAAACTAGAAATTAAAATATTCATAAGATAAAAATAACACCTACCAGATCCTTGCATTTTCAAAGTCCAGGAAAACATATGATAAATGTTGTAATAGGAAGAAAACACATTTTGGACAAATTAACATGGGCTACACCTAAATGTGTTTTGTGTTTTATGGCATTGTTTTGCATTACATTTCATGTACTGAATTGATTTTATATCTATGCTTTTTATTACCAGAGGGATAGGTATTTATATGAAGAGCATCATTTCTCCTAAAACACTAGTAGCAGCAGTTGGCATTTAATACCACTCTAAAGAATCATTTTCATAACCTCTCTTTAGGGAACTAAGTTTGAGGAATAGCAAAAGTTTGGGGGAAAATAAAAGCAAAAATGGGTATACAGGAGCAAAAAAAATAGTGAGAAATTGCTTGGTGAATATCAATCACATTCTACAAGCAGAATTTAAGGGCAACTAGACCTTGGGCATCTGTCTTTATTTATGGCACACTTTAAGAAGCTCTTTTGAGACTAGGGAGCTTACTACAAAACTACAAGTTTGACATGTCCATATAATAAAAGAATTTTTACCTCACTACTCATACATAATAGCAACACTATAATACACTTAAGCATTCTTTATAAGCTGGTTTTTCCATATGCAACAATAGGTATTATTTAACTGCATAATATAAAATAATTGGTTTTGAGTAATTATATAGAAATTATCCAATAAAAACTATTAATATTTTGAGTGTTTATTCTGTGTCAAGCTGTGTGATAAATACTCTGCATGCATTCTCTTACTTAACGCTTTCAACCACCGAGAGGAAACTGACCTAGAAACATAATCTGACTTGCCCAAGGAAATATAAGAAAGGAATAGAGAGCGGGCAATATACAGATAATATAAAGAAGACCTGAATAGAAGCAGCAGTAATATAAAAGACTCAGATTTAACCATAAGAAATCAAACAACCATGAGAAAAGAAATGATCCAACGTATAAATAGGCAAAAGATTTGAACATACACTACACCAAAGATACATGGTTGGCAAAGAAGTACAGGAAAATATACTCACATCATTAATTATTCTGGTAATGCAAATTAAAAAGGACACATCAGTGTACAACTACTAGAGTTGTAACGGGGGGACACATCCACCCCCAGAAACAGGGGATGGGTTTGAGCTGCGCATGTGTGACTGCAAACGTTGCCCCCTTGCAAAGCATGGCGACTGGAAGCAAACATGGTCAACACTGGCCCTCATTGGTTGGATAACTGGACACCCCCACTGGCTTCTGGCACACATGGGATGCTGGGAGAGGACTTTTGAAACGGAGTGTGCCAGAAAGCAAAAAGTCAGTTGGTTCTTACCCCTCTCCTGGCAGGGGGCATATCGACAGGCACCAGCAGGCCTACCGGCAGTGGCCAGTGCAGACCTGTGAGCAGACACCCGGGGCCACAGGCTCCAAAAAATGTCTGAAGCTGGACAGCAACTGGAGACCAGCTAAGCCACCTACAAAGTATCCTAAACCCATGTTTATGGGCGGGAGAAGGGGTTTCTGGCACAACCTTGAACTGAGCTGGCAGAGTGTGACAGGGTTACGCTTTTCCTTTGGGTGCCTTAGAGGGAACGGGTTTTCGGGCAGAAACCTGCTGTTATTTCCAAAGACCTTGGTGATAACAGTCTGCACTGTGAGCAGATTTTTGATCTTGTGTTATTTTCAGTTCTTGAACCAATGTAGTAGTTGTAATGAGACTGTTTTTGATGTCATACTTTGACTTTTCCTTTCCCCTTACTTTTGTTACCCAGGTATTTTAGGTAGAAACTTGCCATTAAATGTAAGATTCCTTTCTTTTCCACTGAACTCCGTCTTTGGAGATTTGCCTGGTTGGCAGTAAGCAGTAGGGCCCCACCCCGGCCCCGCCAGAGGTTGGGTTAGGTAACAGAGTGGCTAAAACTTTAATTTCATTTTTTGACTGAATGTTTTATTCACTGTTACATTAGTCTCAAAGTCATTATCAAGTTTCTATTTAAAAACTTAAATTTTATATTAAACTTACATAATTGATAATACTAAGTGTTTTCAAGGATGTGAAGGAACTTGAACTCTCACACAGTGCTGATGGGAATATAAAATGGCACAACCACTGTGGAAAACAATTTGAAGTTTCTTAAAAAGTTAAACATATACTTACTGTGTGATATAGCCACTCCATACAAAATAGTTACCAAGAGAAATGAGAGCATATAGCTACACGAAGACTTGTACAGGAAAGTTCATAGCAGCTTTATTTTAATAGCAACACTGTAAACAACCAAAATGAACATCAACAGGTGAAAGGATAAACAAATTTGCTATAGCCATAGAATGGAATACTTCTCAGCCATAAAAATGATTGCTACATACTACAACATGGGTGTATCTCAAAATAATTATGTTGAGCGGAAGAAACCCAGCCATATTTTTCCAGATATATATATATCTATCTATATATATATATCTATATATACAGATATATAATTCTACTTTATATAAAATTCTAGAAAATGCAAACTAATGTAGCTAGTAAGGACAAACAGATCGGGGGTGTCTTTTATGACATAGAGCAGAGAGAGGCAGAGAGGAGGAATTACAAAATACAAAGGGGCATGAGGAAACTTCGGGAGGTGATATATTCATTATCTTGATTTTGGTGCTGGTTTCGCAGACGTATTCATATGTCAAACCCTATCAAGTTGTAAATTTTTAAGTGTCTGAAGTTTATTTTACACCAATTATACCACTATAAAGCCAATAAAAATGCATATGTTTACTTTTGTGTGTCTGTGATATATGTTTTTAATGTTCTTTTTTTAATCTGTGAGAATTACTACCAACATTTTAACAATGGTTCTCTCTGAGTAGAGGAAGAATTAGGAAAGTTTTGAATATTCTTTTGTGAGTTAATCCTCATTTTCTCAACGAACTACAATTATATATATTCTATTAAAGTCAAATGCTGTTTTAATTTTTAAAAATGGTCCTTTCAGTAATATATATTTGCATTAACAAAAGACAGAAAAGTAACATTAAGTTTGGTGCTAGTTTATATATTCTTCCCTCTTTCCTACAATATCTGATTTCTTCACAATGAAGATAAAAATATATTTAAAAATAAAATGTCTTTTCGAAAGACAGCACTGTCTTACTACAGACCCTTGAAAATCTGCCCACTATACTGGAAATTATTTCCATACTTAATTTAGTTTAAATAATCAGAAAATCAATGAATAAATATCGACTTTGGAAGTGGACTTTTACGCTGAGATAAATTGGTAGTGACTTCTGTGTTACCCTGTTTCACGTCCTGGGACAGAGAAAGCTCGGAGAGGAAGGGCAAGCAGGGTTTGGCTCCGTCCTTTCTTTTGCAAGTCCTGGTGCCTACTGTTTGGACATCATTTTTAACTTTGGTGAAAAAATAAATTACAAACGCCCAAGAGCAGAAATCTGGCGTCGACGATACGGGCATTGTTTAGATATATAGAGTTGCGTAACTGTCACCTGTTTGTGCCCAACCGTGCGACAGGCGCCCGCCCCGGCCACCACCGCATGGAACTCTGTGCCTCTTGCAAAGAAAGAGGGCGTGTGACGCAGTCACAGTCGCCTAGGACCCGGTTCTGATTCACACCTGACGCCCCCCGGTGTCTCACCGTGCATGGAACCGGCCTATATTCAGTTTCCCCACTCGTGAAGAAGAGAAGCCATGCTGTCCTGTTTCTTGTTCCTTCCCAAGCATATCAGGTCTTCACTAGCGCCGCTGCGCAGCGCGCGCTGTGGCTTTCCTCTGCCGCCGCGCTGGGCCACAGGGAGCCCCTCAGTCCCCTGGTCTGCCGCCCCCTGCCGCCTGCTGGCCTCAGCCTCCTCCTCCAACAGCCCCTCTGGGTCTGCCTCTGGCCCCTCCAGGGTGCGCCAGAACTTTCACCTGGACTCTGAAGCCGCCATCAACCGCCAGATTAACCTCGAGCTCTATGCGTCCTACGTATACTTGTCCATGGCCTATTACTTCTCCCGAGACGATGTGGCCTTGAACAACTTCTCTAGGTATTTCCTTCGCCAGTCCCAGGAAGAGACCCAGCATGCAGAGAAGCTAATGAGGCTGCAGAACCAGCGGGGAGGCAGGATCTGCCTGCAGGACATCAAGAAACCCGACCGGGACGACTGGAAAAGCGGGCTGAATGCCATGAAGTGTGCTCTGCTCTTGGAAAGAAACGTGAATCAGTCGTTGCTGGAATTGCACACTCTGGCCTCAGACAAAGGTGACCCCCATTTGTGTGACTTCCTGGAAACTCACTATCTAAACGAGCAGGTGAAGTCTATCAAAGAACTAGGTGACCATGTGCACAACTTGATAAAGATGGGGGCTCCAGATTGTGGCCTAGCTGAGTACCTTTTTGACAAACATACCCTGGGAAATGAAAACAACCAGAACTGAGCCACTGGCTGCCTTTCCCACCACCCATGGTGTGCCAGAACCTAGAGTCAGCTGTCTCTTACTTTCTTGCCCTTACAATGCACTTCCACCTTTGTAAGTACTCTGTTGTACTGTTCCTTCAATAAAATGATTTGCAGAGCAAATGAATTTAGCCCATGTTAACAACGACTTTTTGCCCAGCAATTTTCCCAGCTAGAAAGGTAGCCCAGGTTAATATGGTATGAAAAAGACTGCAAAAAAGCTACTGATAGTAGATGTACACTAACTTTCTCCAATTACCAAATATATTCCAGATCACGAACCCTCACTAAAAGTCCATGATTATTCAATTCAACAAACACCTGTTATTTTCAGGACTTTATGATAAAGATAAAGCGGGAAAGTATGTAAGATAAATATATAAATATTTACAAGATGAAAAATATAGTATTGTCAAAACCAGACATGCAAAATCCTATGACAATTTTTACTCTTTTCCAAAGTGTGTTCCAAGAAACAGTAATGTCTGGACATCTATTTTTAAAAAGATTTTGTGATCAAATAAATTCAAGATAAGCTACATAAGATGTCAATCCTGGTCTTGGAAAGTCACTGTGTATATTACTTAGCATTTTAAGAGCTCTGGGAAGTCTTGCAATTAAAAACAACAACAACAAAAATCTTTGGTTATTTTTATTTAGCTCAATTTTTCCCAAAGATATTCAATCTCAGCTAGTTTTTTGTCTTTTTTTTAAATGTCAATGTAACTATCCAGATCTGCCTGATTTCAGACTATGCACTTCACCCCTGGGCTATATAGCCTCCCTTTTAACATACCAAAAAGAGTGACTGCACTGCAGAAAACACCCTTTGATGGCCTTTAAAGTGGGGAGGAAAAAACCATTATGTGATAGAAAAATCAAGAAGAGATCCAGAATGAAAGAGTCATCAGCTGAGCAGATGTTTTCTTGGGGCTATGGGAGGAGGAGGTGTGATAAAATAATGAGAGAATATTCGGTCAGGAGACCTCAGACTAGACTAGGAGCCTTGAGTGATGCGTGGAAAGACGGGCTGGAGGGAAGTCTGCAAGGTGAGCCTTAATTTAGTAAGCAATGGCAATGATTGGAGGAGAGTAGGAGGGGGTAGGTTTAACTTAGTGAGCAATGGCAGTGATTTGAAGGGCTCTCAAAAGAAAAATGCTGTGGTAAGTGTTGAGCAATCAGAAGCTTCGTTGTACAGAATAAAAATCTGTGGACAATCTAAGTGCCTGTGTTAGTTTGGGTCCTCTGAGAAGCGGGTGTCAAGATCGGATAACAGTGTTACGGTAGAATGAGCGGCCAGAGGGGGAATAAAGTCAGGGCCCTCACCACTGCAGTCTAACGAAGAGCTTAAAATGGGAGCCTAGAAGCCAAGGCTCACCTGCTGACCCAGGAATCCCGAGCCGGCTCTGAGAAGGCTGCCAGGCAATCTGAACAACAACTATGATAGTGTAGGAGGTGGGGGAGCCCTTGAAAGTTGGTGTGTGTCATCTCCGTTAGCTGGGAAAGGGGAAACCTTGAGACTGTGTATTCACCCCAAGTCCTGGAAGGAAGAAGGGGTGGGGTCGACGGTGCCCAAAGAAAGGGCCCATTAACAACTTTGGTTAACTGCTTGCCTTCTGTCATATGTGCAAAATGAACAAATAAAGTCTAGAGCAAGACAAGGGTTCGGGCTAACGGATCCCCATATATACCTGTGTTTGGGTAGTCATGTCTCCCCTGGGGGAAAGCTGGCACCACCTTTACCTGTCAATCAATATGTAACTCCCTCACCCCCACCCCACCAACTATACCATAAGTCCTCAGAACAAAGGACTTACTCTCTTGGCTCTTCTTGCCATCTGGTGGGGGCGGGGGTGGGCCCTGGCCACTTGGCCTCTGGCCAAGAGGGCCTCTGGGGGTGAGGCAGGGGGTGCTCTGACCTCCCTTTTTTGGCTACTTGGCCTCTAACCACCTGGGTGCTGGCCACCGGGGCTCTGGCCACCCTGCTTTTCTCACCCTGCTTTTGCCACCCTTGCTTTTGCTTTCCTATGAGAACTTAGCATTAATAAACTTTGCTTGCACGCTAGTAGGCTTGCTAACCTGTAATTCTTTACTGTGTCAGTAAGAAGAACCGAGTTTCTGGGAGTTTTTCCCACAACAAGGGTATAAGAAATTTATTAGGGAAAACAGAAAAAATGGGGAAAGAGCTAGAAGAAGCAGGGAGAGTCCTCAGACTCCAGGTGAGCCTGATCCTGGAAGAAAGAAGAAAGGAAAACTTGTGCCTATGTCTAACGAAAGTTCTGCCTGTCTGAGAGTCTGTCTGGGAAACCTCCCGCCAAGGTTGCTCATCAGAGGAATCCCGAGTTTCTAAGAAATGGGCTACCTAAGCATATTCCCATGACTCAGTTGTTGACTGGGAATGAGCCACAGGAAGTGCAGCTTTGCAACAAACTAAGAGACAAACTGATTTTAGAGCACAGCAGCCGCGGTCCTTGGCAAATTGTGCTTCCTGTAGTCCCAGATCTGAGAGGCACACTCATATGACTGCGCAAACTTAGCAAAATGGTTTAGATTAAAAAACTATACATGGGACACTCTGCAGCTATTAAATATGATTTTGTCAAACACAATGATGTGGGCAGAAATTCGCAATTCAGTGATGAGAAAGTGTGAAGTTCTCCTGTGATTACATCTACATTCTCAGTGAAATGCGAGGATTATCAACTGACAGCAAGAGGGAGATGAGAATGTGTAAAATAATTATCTAGGATAATGGTTATGAAATATTTCTGACAGCAATACAGAATACAAAATATCACGACCTAGGATGTAAACACATGAACACATACACACACACCCCCCAAGAATTTCAGGAGAAAATACCTTTACTTCACTTACTTTCATTTTAATTCAATTCAATTTTATTAACAAAAGGTGGGTAGTGACTCACTTAATAATTTCATGACACACTAATGGGTTATAATCTATAACTGGAAAAATACTCATCTAGAAGAATTAAAGAGGAAATTTTCTGAAGAAATGTAATAGAATCACTGTGTAGCAAAAGAAGCCAATTTAAGGAATGTACAGTAAGACCAATCAGCATAATTAAAAGCAAATCATTTTGTCTTTTACTTCCTTCAGATTCCTGTTCAAGTGGCATTTTATAGAGAGGCTTTTCTGTCTATCCACTCTAAATTTGTCACTGCATTTCCCATCATTCTCTGCCCTGTTCCTTGATTTGTTTTTCTCTGTAGCACTCACCACCACCTAACTCCTTTTTTATTTGCTTGTATTTCCTTCTTTCCTTGGAATGTAAATTCTGTGGGACAGGGACTCTGTTTTATGCTTTGCTGTCCCCATGGCTCTAGAGCAATACCTGTCTCTTAGTAGGTTCTCGATGAATGTAAGTGAACCACTGAGTGAGTGAGTGAGTAAGTGAGTGAGTGAGTGAGTGAGAGAGTGAGTGAGTGAGTAGTGAGTGAGTGAGTGAAAATATCCAGAAGCTAGTTGGAAGTGCTGGTCAGTGTCTCTGAAAAATATCTGATAAGTGAATCTGGAAGTTATCCATATAGAGATGATAAGTAAAACTATGAAGAGATTGCACTAACAAAGAAGAGAGGAGAAAGACAAAGAGGAGTCCAAATATAGAAGCTCGAAACATTGAAGGAGCTCTACCTTTAGGGCATATTAGGGCATACAGAAAAGGAATGTAAAAATAACAAGACCAGAAAAATAATACTGGTCTTAGAAGCCATGAGAGGAGGGTTTCCATTAAATGCTGAAGAACTTAGCAAGGTTACGGTTGAAAGGCCACCAGAGTGGGCATCAGGAAGTCTTTGCTTATTTCAGAACAGTGGCTTTAGCAGTGGAGGCAATAAAAGGCCAAATTCATAAGGTTAAGGTAAATGAAATGGGGAATATAGAATTTCTGTTGAAAAGTTTTTCTGTTTTAAGTTATTGGGGGTACAAAAGGACAGAGGATGGCTGTGAGCATTGGTAGGACAAGGGAAGAAGATACAAAATGATTTGAGAAGTGATAGAAAGACATCCCAGGGGAGAACAAAGCATGAAACAAAGAGCACAGGTCCGACCTGGATGGACGTGTCCTCCAGACCAGCACGTGTCAAAGAGAAAGAAGTGACATGGGCTGTGAGAGGAGAAGAAGACACATTGAGGGCACATTGAGGGCACTTATGTTGGCTGAGCTCAAACTTCTGAATAAAGTAGCAAATGAGATCACTTGCTGAGATATGGCTACCTCTACACAGAAATATTTCAATTAATTTCATTTATCAGATATTATTACGGAAATAGTAAACATAAGTTATTTTACAGATGGGATATAATATTTACTCTAACATTTAAAACAACAACTGGAGCTTTTGCAAATTAAAAAGCATGCACCTGGAATTGAGCCAAGTGGAGGTAAATCTGGTATACAGAAGAAACAACTCCAAGCCCATAAGTATCACCAAAGGTTGTATTATTCTTACTCTTGAACACAACACCAAGTGATGCCAAGAGCCAAGGCCTCCAGACTTGCAGGAAAATATAGCGTATTTCTTTCCCCACGAGCAGCTCTTGAAAATCATGATCCTTCGCATTCAAGTGTTTATCAGGTTTTGAACAGTTCATTTAAAAATGGCAGGGGGACGGAGAGAGAGAGGGAATGAATTTCTTATTGAAGTCCAGAAAGTTCACTTGACTTTATAAAAAATTGAAATTTATCTTCAAGCTTTCCACTCTTTACCACACTGCGACAAAGAAAGGTGCGAGATATGCAAGTGGGGACAAGGGAGCATCGCAGCCTGCTTCAGGGGACACTCTGCATCTGCCCACTCCCTCTAAGAGAGGCGTTCAGGGGGCAGACAACTAGAAAACAAGCCCAGTTGCTAACCAGTACTGACAAGGGCAGCATCTATACTTACAACAGACTGTTAAACATGAACGGTCAAGCCACGCTCAGTTTATGAAATCAGAAAGGTGCACAGGCTTTGGTATATGTTGTTAGCTTCCCTCAGCTTCACATTTCTATTGCGAACAACTAAGACACAATAGGTAAATTTGTTTCGAATGAGTAAATGAACAAACAACGTGTATGTGCATATGTGCACACACACGTGTACACACGCTCTGAATGTCAGCTGGAATTCTAATGCCCAGCAAGAAGAGGGACTGCCAGGCAGTCCTTGAGAACAGCTTATAGACATGCACTCAGAGCTGAGCACCTTCCAAGCAACCTGGCCAATTACCAAGTACAGATGGTGGCCAAACAATCTCCTGAAAGAGATACCTAATGTTTTTGGATATACCTTAGTCTCTTGCTACCTGCCTGAGCATAGTATTTTCACAGGTTGAATTATCAAAAAAAATTTTTTTCTAATACCATAAAAGGATGCTAGACTAATAAAATGTTATGGCATAAACTATACACAGATACTAGAGAGGGGAGCCTGGTCATCAAAAGCCTGCACTTGAGAATTCAGATTACCTAGGTGAGAATATTCCACCACACACCAACAGCATGATCTGGGGAAAAGTGAAACTCTATAGATACTGGTTTTCCTCTGCTGTAATGACAGCTTACCTCAAAGTTTATTGGGGGATTATATGAGATACAGTACAGAAAGTTCAGTACATTGTAGAGCACAATACATAGCAAATGCTTAATATTAGCTGCTTAAACCTGTGAGGAGGTTTGTGGATGTGTTTGCTTGTATAGGCAAACACTGTCTTTGGAAGTATAATGTCAGTTTCTCATAAGGAAAAGAAACTGGTACCTGGAAAAGGGGCACTAGTAAGAACTTTTTCATTATATAGCATTTCCTATCTCGTGAAAATGTTAAACACTTGAAATCATTGCCTTTTGAAAATTCATAAAATTTGAATGTAGCAAATAAATAGGAGCCACTATAAATTTTACTCACTTCTAAGGAGTGCACATATGCTGCATTTTTCTATAATGTGTTTCCACGTTAAATTAAGAAGTAATCCAAGTACAAAGTCGAGGGAGGACTCATATTTCTCTTCTTTGTATCTAGCCTAAGGCATTTACCATAATTGCTTGTTTTGCTCTCTCCTTAGGCCTTGATTGAATATACAGTCCTCACTTCACATTGTTTCAATTTGCATGAATTTCAGCTACTAGAGTGTAGTTAAATAATAACAGTCCCTCAGTAACATGGTTCAAATTTCAGTTAATATGGTATAGTTACTGTGAGTAAATTGCACAAAGAACTAACTTTGCTGCTAGTTCTTTAATCCACAAATCACTATATAAATAACACATGTACTTCATGTCCAGTTGCCAGTCCTGTCAGGTCTTTCATAGTCTGCTGGTGATCGGTCGCTGTGCATCCATTATTACTTCCTTCACACAGTAAAACATATAGGTGCGTAGCCTCCTTGTCTCTCAGTGATAAACCCAGGAAACATTTTGTAATATTGAGTAATCCAAAGAGAGAATTGGTTAAAAGATGAAAATATAACAAAAAATGTGAAAAGCAATACTGTTGGAAGTGAAATTGGGTACTATTAGAATTTACTGACCTAAGTGAGCAGCTATGATGAAAAACAAAGATATCCCAGAAAAATGACACCAGCAAAAAATTTCACATTGATGGGACTCTTCGGGATATTTCACAACATCGAAAGTGCAAAAAGATAAAATTTTGGAAAGAATCCATATTTTGAAATGAGTATGACAATTCACCAAGGCACAAAAAAAAAAAAAAAAAAAAAGCTAACTCCATATACTGTTATATTATCAGAAAAAGGCAAACACTGATCCAACTACACTTGGTTTATTTTTCAAAGAAGTAAAAAAGAACTTGTCTTCTCAATGTTTCTAGTATTTTAAATTAGCGTACTAAATAAATATCAATTTTACTTTTTTTATTTTACATTTATAACAACAAGAGAGTATTCAATATTTTAACAAAAAAACTTTAAAGACCACAAGATTGTAATTTTTCCCAATGATTGTGAAGATTACTTTGCATGATTTCAGCTTGCACAGTCATTTTTACAGCCCTGTACTGCCATGCAAAACAGGAAGCGTATGTATATTCAGTAAAGTAGAAAACTCATTTGTCTGTCAGGAATATCATTCTAAAGATTTTTTTTCTGACCTTTGTCAGGCACTTCCTCCATTTAAATAAGCATCTTTGAATTATTATAGGTAGTATTACAAGAAAAAATTGATTGTGAATGCAATGACCTAGAATTAGGGGCAATGTTCTTGTTTAAAGTTTAAAAATAATAAGTAATATTAGCATTGTACAGTATAATTTATAAAGTTTCTTTACATGCATTAATTTATTTCTCACAACAATCCTACAATGTAGGTGCTATTTTCACTTCACTGATGAAGAAACTGAGGCTCATTAGTGGCACTAGTAGCAGTGGTTAAGCCGGACTTGGACTCTGAGATTTTACTTTCAGACTCTGGGAATTTTCAGTATATCATTTTGCTTTCCTAAGAAAGGAATTAAGACCAAATCCACCTAGAGTTGCCCAGGTGAGGAATCATCTACAACGTCCTTCTTTTCCACCAGGGAATGTATACTTCATGCTTAATTTTAAAGAATAAATGATTTATTAATCCAATTAAAGCCATTAATATAATGTGATAATGTGACACTCTTAATTATTAGATGCATTATCAATCACATTAATTGGCATTAAAAAGTCACAAATATCTGTAGTACTTGAGTTCAATTTCTTGAATGTTAATATTCCATTGCCATTTGTGAGTTATATATATACTACTGGATTCATGTGGTCATATAAAAAAAAGATTTTTCTCTAGTTGAGAAGGATCCACACAAAATAATTAAAGGTCCTTTATTTTCTTCTTTATTGGCATGAGGTCAGGAGAGCCTACCCATCAATGAACCAGAAAAATATTTGATAGACTTGTTTCAAACATTTTTTTTATGCACAAATATAAAATATGTGTGAGGAATAACAACAGTGTTAGGATAGACTATATTATTTCTGGCTACTATGCATTTTGAAAGTAACAAGAGCAAGATAGAAATAAACGGGAATTATAACTGGACAAATTCAATGTCACAAACCCAAAGGAATTTTAATGACACCAATCTTGCAGTTGGTAGCATGCTACTTTCATCTATAATCTCACACAGACTGTATCCGAAGGAAAGGGCAGTTAGGAAGAAGCAAGGTGCTATGTGAACAAACTTAGAGAAATTCTTCAGTGGAAGTCAGTGAAACATAACAATTGTGTAAGGAAGAAACAGAGATGAGTCCATTGTGTAATACAAGGAAACTGGTCAAGTACAGGTAAGAAATGATGATTAAAGTAAATGAGAACTTGAGAGAAGAGTCAGTGGGAATACAAAGAAGAATAAGGATTGTCAGGAAAGAAAAAAGGATGTAGTCAGAAACCTAATAATTATGCTTAACATTTCCCTTTCCCTCAACCTCCATGTCCAAACTGTCAGCAAGCTCTGTTAATTTTTACCTCCTAAATATTTCTTGATTGTGTCCAGTCTCTGCATCTTCACCTGTACAGACCACCATAATCTCTCTCCCAGACCTCCGGTGTCATCTTCTAAACTGACTTCCCACATCTACTCTGTCCCAGTCTGCTCTCCAACAGGACAGTGATTTTTACAAAACAGGTATCTGATCATGTTACACATGATCAGAGTCTTCTATTTTGTTGCACTGCGATTGGGATAAACACAAAATTATTTAATTTGGCATAAAAGGTCCTGTATTGTCTGCCTCTGCTACTGCTATAACATCATGTCCCACATCCGCACTGGCTGAACTGGCGTTATTTTAGTCTCTAGACCCACCATGCACCCTCCTGCTGCTTTGCTCCATTTGCTTAGAAAGTACTTATTCTTTCTTCAACGACTTGCCTCCTACTTAATCTTTAATTCGACAACTGCTACTTACACTAGGAAGAGAGCTTATTTGCCCTTTCACGAGCACTCTACTCTTCTCCACAATTCTCCATTCTTCATAATGCTAATTTGAGGAGATGAGACATGTTCATGGACTCACCTACCCTGTGGTTTCCTCAAGGTATTTATTCTCCCAACTCTCACCTCTCAATGTCGCTGCAAGTTAGCAGCATCCTTCATGGACTCGACACCTCCTGTGAGGAACGCAGCTCCCTCCACTTGGCCCCTCTGTCTCCAGGTTATAATAACCCCCTCAAACTCTTGCCGCCCTTAGACCTGGGATACAAATGTATACTCTGCATACCCTTGCCCTACTCTGATACCACATCTTTGTAAAAAGTTGATTTATTATACTCTTTTCAAATTATTCTATTTATGCCTTATGTTTCTTCTCAGAACCCTATGGTCTTGTTCCTGATGATCTCTCTTCAAGATGATCTCCAAACACTTGTGCCCTCAGGCCTATCTATGCAGTTTATGGTCTTGACTGCAACGTATTTTACTAATTACATCTCCCTAAGTGTGCCTTTATTACATTCAGAACTTCTACCTTAATATTTACCTGCCCCAATACCTACCCCCCTCCCAAATTCGGAAGTTTCCTCTGCCATGAGCCTTTGATATCCTCAACCTTCTGGTTTGTGTTGGGCTAGTTATTCGAGCTCCCATAGCAATCTACCTAACTATATCATAGCCTTTATCAGCCTATGGTTTCCTCTTTATTCATTCTTCAAGGTTCTACAGGGCTCTGAATCTCTAAGTGTTTATTTTCTAGTCTCCAGGGCCTAATAAATTGCATGGCATATGATAGCTATTCAATAAATGAGTCAAACTATAAAACTGTATGTATAGTCTAGCTAAAGTAGTTCAGAGCCTTACAGTAATACACTAAGGCACAGTATATTACCAAAATAGTTATATATTTACCCAAAACAATTTTTCTCCAAAAACATCTCAGTGAGAATAGTTACTATAGCCAAAATACTGCAGTAGTGTACAGAATGATGTAATCTCCTTCATCACCCACTTATTCTTCTTATGAAATGTTTAAGCCTATTTCTCAACCCTCCTTTAGTGAGAAATTTATCCCATGGTGTCCAAGAAAATCAAGTACATTGAAAAGCAAGGATGACCTAGAAAATTGGGGAGGGTTTTTCTATGTAAAACACGAATTTTTCATAGCACTGTCACTCCCATAGCACTTGTTTTATTGATGTACATTAACCACTTGTTTAAATGCTTTTATAAAAGTTACTTTTCTCTTTTGCTGTGTGGCTACCTCTTTCTTGCTATTCTTCACCTAGTTGTTTAAAGGAGGTTACGGTGTGCCTACTAGATTTTTCTACCCTTTCCAGGACTGAGCTACTTATCCCTTCAGCTGCTGGGAATGTCGACAGTTGATGGCTCACTACTGACTCTTCCCTTCGAAGGGCTACCCTCAGCTGAGGAGAACTGCAGCTACAACACCGCACCTGCTTCCTGGACGCAGTCCACATCCAATGGCTAGTCAATGTAGAGGGCTGGGTGGACGGGTGCAAAACATAGAGGAGAGGGCAAAAAGGCCCTCTTGCTCCAGTTCGGAATGACTATGCAGAAATATTCCAGCTTCAGGGATCCCCATGGGATGGACTGAGCCTCTGTTGTGATGGCATCACAGCCCAGCCACCGCTCCCCCGGCCACCCCCAGCTTACTCTAATTTCCTTTATTTCCCTTTAAGGGCTGATCTTAGGAGCGCTCCTTCATAACCCTCCTGCACGTTGATCTTCATCTCACGGTCTACTTTCCCGGGAACCCGACTGTGAGAGCCCTCAAGAAGGATCCCATTCTGATAAACAAATATGGATTCTTCCATGACTGTTTAATCCTAGGCAAACATATATAGGATATACATGTGCACATGTATTATAAATACACATGATTTTTCTGTTTTTAAAATGGATTATTATAAATTATTTCATTTATTCCCATTCTACAATACATAGTATCAACTCCTCTATGTGATTTGTGTAACTTCACATCTTTATTATTTTAGCAGCTGAGTAATATTACACGATATAGACACATCAAAATGTATTTAATCATTCACCTTTTAAAGTTCATTCATTTGTTTTTATTTTGGCTTCTATGAATAATGTTGGTATAAATATTATTATATATATGCCCTAAGGCCTGGTACTTCTATTTCTGTGCAATAGGTCTCCAAAGGTGAGACTAGGTTCAAAAATGTATTTCCAAATTTCTATAAACTTCACATTTGGGCCATTAGTGCAGAGAATAACTTATGAATGAAGTGTTTATATCTTACTTTGATACACTTCTTTCTTGTCCTCTTACCTTTGTTATGAAGTCTTTTTCAGCATGAAAATACAAAATGGTCTCAAAAATACTCTTTTTAACAACTCATGGCATGGTAGAAGTAGAAATAACATAAAAGTGAAAAATATCTTTTTAAAAGCATGCTTCTACTTTCAATTGTGGAGAAAGTTTACCTTTCTTTTAAGTTAGTGTTAAAATGGAGTTAGAAGTTATTAGTCTACTTAATTTTTTCTATAACGATATTTAAATTCAGCCTTTCTTAACAGCAATAGAATATAGCCAGCATTTTTTCCTCCCAGATTTGGTATAAGAAAGTCTCAACATTTGTTCAAAAGTCAAAAATCGATGTCGAAAGGAAGCCAGAGATTTCTTACGATCCTGGGAATAAGTGTTGGTTTTTGAACACAGAAAACAATGGTGTTACATTTAGAAGCAACATAAAACTTACCATTTTCAAGTTTTAAATGCACTCAAGTGCAAGATTAACTAGATGTTACCAACCCTGATTTTAAAAGCAAACCATTATGATAATTTTAAAAAACATAATAAATCTTAAATTCTTAAGTCTATCTC
>PVJD01016955.1:0-19156 GCA_004026545.1 Mormoops blainvillei
AATAAAAAATAAATAAATAAAATAAACTTGATATTAATTAAGGACTTAAATGTAAGACTAGAAACCATAACACTCCTCAAGGAAGACATAATTAAAAATAATTAAAAAGCTCCTTGACATTGGTCTTAGAAATTATTTTTTGAATGTGACACCTAAAGCACAAGCAACAAAATAAAAAATTGGAACTACCTCAAACTTAGAAGCTCCACAGTAAGCGATATGACCAACAAAGTGGAAAGACAACCTATAGAATGGAAAAAGATATTTGTAAACCATACTTCTATTAAAAGGATATTACCCAAAATATATAAAGAACTCATACAACTCAATAGTAAACAAAAACAAAAACCCAGATAAACCAATTAAATGGACCTGAATAGACATTTTTCCAAAAAGATGTTTGAATGTCCAGCTGACACATGAAAAAGTGCTCAACATCACTAATAATTAGGAAAATGAAAATAAAAATCACAGTGAGATATCACCTCGTGCCTATTAGAATATCTATCATAAAAAAACAAGAGGTAAGAAATGCTTGTGAGAATGTCGAGAAAAAGGAGCTCTTGCACACTGCCAGTGGGATTGTAAATTGGTACAAGCATTACAAAAACCAGTATAGAGGTTCTTCAAAAAATTAAAAATAGAGCTACCATATGATCCAGCAATTCCACTTCTGGGCATATATCCGAAGGAAATGAAAACACTAGGTAGAAGAGACATTTGCACCCCCATGTTCATAGCAGCATTATTTCCAATGGTCAAGACATGGAAACAACCTAAGTTTCCATCAACAGATAAATGTATATCAAATAAACATACACAGACACACGCACAATGGAATATTATAGACATAAAAAAGAAAAAAATCTTGCCATTTGTCATAACATGGATGGAACTTGAGGACATCATGCTAAGTGAAATAAGTCAGGTGGAAATAGTTTGATCTCACTTATATGTGGATTCTTAAAAAAACACAGAAATTCATGCAAAATTAAAAAGAGATCAGATTTATGGTTACCAGAGACAGGACATGAGGGGTGGGGGAATTGGATGATGGTCATCAAAAGGTATAAACTTGCAGCTATAAGATGAATACGTATTATGCAACATAACGACTATAGCTGACACTGCTATATGATATATTTATTTATTTTTAATTTTAAAATTAAATTTACTGGGGTGATATTGGATAATAAGATCATATAGCTTTCAAGTGTACATTTCTGTGATACATGGTCTGTATATTGGATTGTGTGCCCACTACCTGAGGTCGAAGTATCTTCCATCATTATATATTTGACCCCCTCGACTACCCCTTCACCCCCTTCCTTCTGATAACCACCATATTGTTGCCTGAGTCTATGAATTTTTGTTTGTTTTTCTTTTGTTCATTTGTTGCTTTCAGTTTTATATCCCCCATATGAGTGAAATCAGATGGTCTTAGCTTTTTCTGACTGACTTATTTTGCTTAGCATGATATCCTCAAGGTCCATCCATCTTGTCACAAATGGATGTATTTCATCTTATGGTTCAGCAGTATTCCATTGCATATACATACCACATCTTCTTTATCCAATCATCTGTCAAAGGACACTTTGATTGTTTCCGTGTCTTGGCCACTGTGAATAACGCTGCAGTGAACATAAGGATACCTATATCTTTGCAATAAATGTTTTCAAATTTTTCAGGTAGATACTCAGAAGAGGGAGTGCTGGGTCATATGGTAACTCTGTTCTTATTCTGAGGAACCTCCGTACTGTTTTCCATAGTGGCTGTACCAGTTTACACTTCTACCAGCAGTGAATGGGGGTTCCTTTTTCTCCACGTCTCCAATACTTGTTATTGTCTTGTCGATAATAGGCATTCTAACAGGTGTGAGGTGGTATCTCATTCTACTTTTGATTTGCATTTCCCTGATAGCTAGTGAAGTTGAGCATCTTTTAAGAGTGTAGATCTTGCCCTGGCTGGTGTGGCTCAGTGGATTGAGCACTGGCCTGCTAACCAAGGGGTCACCAGTTCGATTCCCAGTTCTGGGTTGTGGGCCAGGTCCCCAGTAGGGGGCACTTGAAAGGCAACCACACATGATGTTTCTCTCCCTCTCTCCCTTCCTCTCTCTGTAAAAATAAAGATAAATAAAAAATCTTTAAAAAGAAGTGTAGATCCCAAAAGTTCTCATCACAAGGAAAACAATATTTTTAACTTTTTAATTTAAATATAGTTGGTATAGAATCTTCTATTGATTATATTATTTTCATGTGAATAATGTAGTAATGTGACATTTTTATACCTTACACTGTGATCCCCCCACTAATTCTAGTGATAATCTGTCACCTTGCAAACTTGTAACAAAATTAATGAGTATATTCCCCTTCACCTTTTCTACCCATCCCCGCACTCCCTCACTTCTTGTAATCATCGTTTTGGCCTCTGTTTCTACGAATCTGTTTTTTTTATTCTTTGCTTATTTGTTTTATTTTTTTAGATTCCATGCATAATTGAAACAATATGGTATTTGTCTTTCTCTGTCTGACTTATTTCATTTAGTTTAATATACCCTAGAACCACCCATGTTGTTGCAAATGGCAAGATTTTATCCTTTTTTATTGCTGCATAATACTCCATTAAAACAACATTTTTCTACTTTTTGTATCTATATGAGATGATTGATGTTAACTAAACTTGTGTTAATCATTTTACAACATATGAAAGTCAAATTGTTATGCTATATACCTAAATTTTTACAGTGTAACATGTAAATTATATCACAACAAAAGTAGGGGGGAGATCTGTCCTTACTACTTCAATGTCTGGGTTAGTGTCTAAAAGGTGGCACCTTTTAGAGATCAAAGGATATATATTTTATAAAACTTTATTCTTATTATTGTTGACAAAGTGAAACTATATGGGCATCAACTTTTACATTAATGTTTTTTTCCCAAAACAAAATAAAAGGTCATATATTAATTTTTCTAGGTTTTGATACCCTAATGGAAGAATCATCTTTCCAAATAAACTGATACTGTCTTAATTTGTGTTAGGAATATGAGAGTTATCACTAGGCTACTTTTAAAACATATTTTTAAGAAAGAAAAACTAGTAAATTTTCAGGAATGAAACAATATTTCTTGACATACTTTCTAAAGCATGAACTACTCCTAACTTAAAATATTGCGAATGCCCTTGGCTTCCTGATTTCTGAAAGGTTGTTCTTGGGTCAAAGTATTGTTTTAAGCTTTTAAATTCCTTTCAGAGTCTCTGTGTTGTTGACACTGTCACCGCTGTCCCCCATTCCCTGCCTTCGCCCCCCCACCCAGCCCTTCGCCCTGGCCTTGGCCACATTGTTAACATTGCGACAGGTTTAAATCCCTCAAAATACATGTAGAGGGCTTTATTTGTTTGGTTTGGTTTGGTTTGGTTTGGATCTTCCTATCCTTTTAACTTATAACCTTCATTAAAATAAAGCAGACAGGCATAGAATAAACAGAACAACCGTTTATTTAAAGCCAATGTGAACGATTAAGGGCAAATTACACAAGAGGCTGTAGGGAGCAGCTGGAAAGCCCTTACTTTTTCCAATTTTCTCTTTCTCTTTACATTACTCATGACGTGTGAATGGGGGGGATTTATTCTCTCTGTACATTGTTTTAAACATCAAGAAAGAGAGTTTTAAAAATCACTCACGCACTGCACTATCCTATAGTATAGCTAAAATGCATTTTGCTAATTTGACACATCGGTGCCTAATCGAGATGGCTTTTTAAAAGTTATTATACTGTTATACACTTTTATGATTATAGTGTTTGCTTCTGATGTTTAGAAGACAAAATCCTCTTAATTTTTCTCCTCCTACCTTTTTTTCATATCCTTGACATTATTCAATTTTTAGATCATACATATTTTAAACCCTTCGTATAAACAAAATTCTTGGCTTATACAGCATTGTTGGAGAGCCAACTTTAAACAGAATAATGAGTTCCCATTATATCTACTTGGACACTCTGAATAACATCTCCCAGCTATTCTCCTCTAAGAGGGTTTCATTTATAATTTTGGTTTATATGGGCCTTTTTGCAAACACAGCCATTTTGTTATTAACCATCTACTAATCACTCTAAATATATCAAATTGCTAAAATATTGAGTTTCAGAAAATTTGGTACTTTCATGTCCATAATTTGGGCATTAAAAAAACTCAAAAGCTCCTTGTCTCTATTAAACATCAACTGAAGTTATGCTTTGCAAGTTTTATATCTCCCTCCCTCAGAATTTTCAGCAACTTTTAACTTGTTTTCATTGTTTATCAACTTCTATAAATAAAACAACAACCATTCTGATATGGACATAAGGAGAGTTTCTTATAAGTCCATTTGTTTCAGGAAGTGGCTAGAATTGTGCTGCTAAGCAGGACAAATAAATGAGGACAAATAAATTTCTCTATTGCTCTAGGCTGATAATGACACTTGGAGAGACACTTCCCCATAACAAATGCCACTTGTTAAGTGCATAAGAAATTAATGAGACCTTGTTAACTGCTACATTGGGAAAATAACTTCAAAAGACATGAAATTAGCAACACAGAATTCACCGCAATCAATTGCTAACTCATATTTGCTGTCAGAGGTTTAACTCCCCACTGGAGACAAGGCCAAAATTTGTGGCTGGATGAGTAGGTGATCCTAGCAAACACTTGAACTTCTACGTTTCTAGAACAAGCCACACGGGAAACCAAAGGTCACCAAAGCAGCTTAAATGAGCCTTTATAAGGCCTGTTTTGCCTGTATGAAAATGTGATTTAAGAAATGAGTTAGTCCCTGACTGGTGTAGCTCAGTTGATTGGGTGTCATTCCACAAACAAAAGGTCACTAGTTCGATTCCGTGTCAGGGCACATGCCTGGGTTGCAGGTTCCATTTCCAGTCAGAGCATGAATGAGAGGCAACCAATCGGTGTTTCTCTCACACATTGGTGTTTCTCTCCCTCTCTTTCTGCTTCCCTTCCCCTTTCTCTAAAAATAAATTTTTAAAAAAGAAATGAGTTAGGGTTACAGAGCTACCAATTTCAAAGTAGTGATACTGGTGTTAAAATAGACATATAGGTCAATGAAACAGAATAGAGAGCCCAGAAATAATTCCATACATTTACAGTCAACTGATCTTTAACAAGGGTGCTAGGAACACAATGAACAAATGATAGTCTCTTCAATAAATGATGTTGAGAAAGCTGGATATCCACATGCAGAAGAATGAAGTTTGATTCTGATCTCACACCGTATACAAAAATCAACTCAAAATGGATTAAATACTTAAGTGAAAAACCTATAAAAATAGTAAGTGAACAGGATAAAACATATAGAAAAATTGCCTCGACATTGGTCTTGGTAATTTTTTTGGGGGGGGATATGACACCGAAAGGACACAGAACAAAAGCAAAAAGGTAAGTGGGATTTCATCAAGCAAAAAAGCTTTGAACAGCAAAGGAAAAATCAACGTAATGAAAAGGCCACCTACAGAATGGAAGAAAACATTTGCAAGCCATATATCTGAAAAGGGGTTAATATCCAAAATATAAAAGAATTCTTTGAACTCAAAAGAAAAACAAAAACAAATAACCCAATTAAAATATAGGCAAAGTCTGTTTCTATTTTGTTTGTTTGTTTATGTTGTTCATTAGATTTCACATATGAGTGAAATCATATGGTATCTGTCTTTTACCACCTGGCTTATTTCACTCAGCATAATGCTCTCCAGTTCCATCCATGCTGTTGTGAAGGGTAGGAGCTCCTTCTTTCTTTCTGCTGCATAGTATTCCGTTGTGTAAATGTAGCACAGTTTTGGATCCACTCATCTACTGATGGGCACTTGGGCTGCTGCTGGGTGAAATAGATGAAGGAGTTAAGGAAAAAAACCCCAAGGAGGGTGGGAACAGGTCGAAAAGGGTAAATAGAGATAAATGATGATGGAAGGAGATGACTTCGGGTCGTGAACACAGGGTACAATATACAGATGATGTATTGTAGAATTGTACACCTGGAACCTACAAAATTTTATTAACCAATGTCACCCCAATACACTCAATAAAAACTTTTTAAAAATAAATAAAATATGGGCAAAGGACCTGAATAGGCATTTTCTATAAAGAAGAGCTACAAAAGGCCAACTAGTATATGAAAATGTGCTCAACATTACTATTCATTAGGGAAATGCAAATCAAAACCACAATGAAATATGTCACACCAGTTAGAATAGCTATTATCAAAAAGATAAAGTGTTGGCAAGGATGGAGAGAAAAGGGAATTCTTTTACACTGTTTTTGGGAATATAAATTGTTATAGTCATTGTGAAAAAACAACATGGAGTTTCCTTGTAAAATTAATAGAACTATCACACGATCCAACAATTCTACTTCTGGGTATATATTCAAAGGAAATGAAATCAGTATCTGGAAGAGAGATCTGTACTCCCATGTTTATCATAGCATTATTCATAACAGTCAAGGTAGAGAAACAGCCTAACTCTGTCGATAGATGAACGGATGAAAAAAATGTGATACATACACACACACACAGATAGTGTCCGCCTTAAAAAAAGAATAAAATTCTGCCATATGTGACAGGGTGGATGAACTTATGTTAAGTGAAATAATCCAGCTACAGAAAGACAAATACTGCATGATCTCACTTGTGTGTGAAATCTAAAATAACTCATAGTAGCAGAGTAGAATGGTGATTGCCAGAGTTTGGGGCTGGGGAATAAAAGGAAATGTTGGTCAAAGGGTACAATGTTTCAGTTACACGAAATGTATAAATTCTGGAGATCCGATATACAATGACTGTAGTTAACAATACTGTGTTGTATACTTGAAATTTGCTAACTGGTATCACCACCAAAAATATATAATTTTATTAACCAATGTCACCCCAATAAATAAAAAATGGTAATTATGTAAGGTGATGCATATGTTAATTAACTTGACTATGATTATTTCACAATACATACGTATATAAAAAATTAAGTTGCAGAGTTTAAATATATACTTTTATGTATCAATTGTACCTCGATAAAACTGAATTTTAAACAAGAAATAAGCTGACAGTATAACAATTTAACCTCCCTAATCTACAACCTCTCATCCTACTAATATTTTCTACTGGGTTGGTTTTGCCAAACTTTTCAGATTAACAGAGAAAGCTGCCAAGACTTGAACTGTGAAAATGGGTGTTTGGGTGGTAATTCAATTCTACTTAACTTTGGGATTTAGCCAGGTTTGGCTCAACTTGGAAAGCCTTCTCTAAATATTCTTTCTGAACCGTAAATGTACAATTATAACACAGTCAAGAGGATTGACATAATTCTCCTGTGTGTTGTCAAGCCCATTCAAAGAAAGATTTCAGGTTAGGTGACCCCATCATGGTGTTAGAAATGTGTACTATGGAATGTTTATATATTAATTTGTATGCATTCCCTAATTAGAAGCTATTTTTAAATGACTATATGTTTTTGCTTTCATAAATGTCATCGGGGACTTCTTTAAGCCAATTCCAATATCACTGTCACTGTTTAGATGTTTTTATTTGCAGCAGTTGATACTATTGGCAAGGGACTAAGATGGGGGGTGGGACATGTGGCAGAACTGATGCCACTAATCTCTTGTTTAAATAAGAACATGGGCTGTATATGTATATGGAGTGATGAATAGGAGTTTTGCCAAAAATAGAAAGTGGGCTATCATTTGTATGGACATGAGCAGAAGACTGATTAGAATATGGGGTTTACATAAAGAGATGTTGGTTAGGCCAAGAGTTACAGATGAGTTTAGCAGTTCAAGTACAGAGAGAGATTGAGGGAAAATGAATCAGACACCTCATGTTCTGTTATTTTTTTCATATGTTGGTGTTCATTAACTGTCTTAGCTTAAAAACTGTAAATTTTAACATGTTTATGATATGTGTTCATGATATATGTTCACGATCATAAAAATAATTCTAATCCATTAAATCTAAGAGGATGTTATTATTCCATAAAAAGAAAATGCCCAAGTTGCAGTGCCCAAGTTGCCCTGTCATTACTACACATAGAGCTTTAGTTATAAAATAAATTATCATGACCTTCTAAATATACAGAACATCTAAAAAATGGTTACATTAAATGATTGATATGTGCTGAATTTGAGTCATCTAGCTCAAGGAAAGAATATTTACACATCAAAGCTTCAGGGACCAGAAACACAGTAGAATAATTAAAATGGCTTCATTGCAATGATTCTCAAAGTGAAGGTCTGGAAAGCTTATGAAACGAGAATGGTTTTAGAATCCACCACAGACCTTCTGGATCAAAGTCTCTGACTGATGGAACCTGGAATCTGCTTATTTTGCAAACTTTCCAGTAAATTCCAGTGCCTGCTGAACATTAGAGATCTACCGCCTTAAAACGCAATCTTTGGTTCCACCCCAGACTGTCTCCAAGACAGATGCCTTTTCAGCCTGTATTCCACAAGCTTTGCAAAAGTCCTTGAGAATGAAGAGTATGTATTAGTGGACAGTTATAAATTTCAGTAGTCTGAGTTTATTTAAACAGGTGTAAATACCAATTTATTTTGATTGGCATTCCTTTGGTCAGAGCACTGCTTTGAACAAATACACGGCTGAATTTCAGTTGCTTTTTTGTTTGTTTATTTTTAATGATGACCCCTTTCCTAAGTATGTACACATTTTAATTTTGCTTCTATAGAGGTAATCTACCATGCAGTTCTAAACAATATGGGAGTGTAAAGTTATTGCCATACCTCCTGAAAAAATATATGTATGGGTGGTAAGGTTTTGGGTGATTTTTTTTCTTTCATCTTTACGCTTCTATATATAGCTTGAGTTTCTGAATAGTGAGCTTGTGTTTCCCTTCTACCTAGCCTGCATTCTCGAAGGGTGTGGTCTAAGCTTTGTATCTCAGCTGTGGAATTGGGAAGCCACTCCTCAAAAATCATTTGGGAATCTCAGTTCAGATGTTTCCAGTTTAAGTTTCACTGACTTTATATCTGTGCTTTGTTTCAAAACAGACCAACAGAAAATTTTTATTTACCACATAAAATATAAATCTTCATCGTAAGAATTTTTTTGTATCCCACTTACACAGTTGTGGTGGGGGTGTTTCTATTGTGTCATTCTTCTTTAATGAAAGAAAATTCATGTGTCAAGCCACGGGGGACTCCAAAAACTAGTTCCTTAGATATTCTTATTAGTCATAGAACTTTTTTCAAACAAATTGTGAAAGAAATATCACAAAATATCTTATTTCACTCTTTACCTTAAAGTTCCTGGTGATAATAGCTTTATTTACACATTACATAGATAATAGAATAGACAAGGGTGGGGGTAAAGTAGGTTTACAGTTGTGAGTACACAAAATACAGAGTTTATTCTTGTACTATTATTTATCAATTATTGTATTATTTTCCATACGAACAACTGTAAACCTACTTTTGCCCCACTCTGTCTGCAATATTCATGATTTCATAGTATTGAACCTAATCTGATTTTGTTATAATAAGGGCATTTTGAAAAAGCAGCAGTGAAATTTATTTTTTCCTAATTTTATATATACTAAACTATGGCACAGAAATTATGAGTCATACTGCAATTTTGTAACAGAGTCAAGTAAGAAGACCCAGAACTTTTAATGCTAGTTTCACTTCATAATATAAAGGGTTTTCCCTCTCTGCTCATTGATTTTACCCATCTTTCTATAACTTTAAAAATAATATGCAAAAATAAGAAAAATATTAATTACTAAATTTAGAAATCAAACTGACATAATTTTGTTGCATTTCAAGCACTGGTCTCCACCGTCAGGTCATCACTTAGAAGAAATAATTTGATATTTGGTAAATATTGTCAAAACCTGAACCAACACCTCTGACAATCAGCCAAAGCCTTTTTCAGTGTACGTGTATATTTAACTGAAAAACTCACAGTTTTACTCTTCTCATCCACTCTTACATTCAACCCTGCCAAAATGCTATGACAGAATTAGATTTTTGCAGGCAATTTAGAAACTCCACAAATCTATCTAGAATTCTGAATAACTCAATGGAGAGCAAAGCAACTTGACCTGTGGGTTTTAAAGTGCTCTGTCACTTTGCCGTCAGCTCAGTAGTGTCATACTCTCCTTATCTACAATTTACATGTATCAGCTAACTGGGTAACTATACCTCAGACCTACTTATTAATCCCAACTCTTTTTTCCCAGTTTTCCATTTTAATTGAATCATAGGCATTTGGAACAAAAGGGAGTTTAGAGATAAATTTATCAAATCTCTTATTGTTTTTTGTCTGATGTAGAAGCAAAGAGAGATTAAATGACTTGCCTAAAGTTGCCTAACTAGTTGTTCTGTACATAAAATAGCATTCATTAGTATTTACTTTAATAAGAAATATTATCGTACTATATAAAATTTGTTATTCAGAAATATATATTGTATAATGTTATTACATATTACAGCTGCAATTTTTCTTTTTAAAAATATTTTGAGATAATTGTAGGTTCACATGCAGTTGTAAGAAATAATACAGAGAAATCCTATGTATGAATCTGACATTGATAACTATAAAACTTATTCAGATTTCACCAGTTAGTTACACATTGACCCATTCGCATGTGTGCTTTTAGAACTCTGCAGTTTTATCACGTGCGTAGATTGGTGTGGCAACCATCACAGTCAAGATAAAACGGAGTTCCATCACAAAGATCCCCTGTGCTACCCATTTATAACTATAACCACCTCCCCACCACTCCAGCTCCCTAGTCCTTGCAAGACATTAAACTATAAAATTTTGTTACTTAAAAATCGTGTGTTAATAAAATAATACAGTATGTAACTTTATGATATTTCCTTTTTAAAAACTCAGTTTAATTCCCTTAGGATTCATCCAAACTGTGGCTTGTATAAATAGTTCTTTTCTTTTTATTGCTGAGGAGTATTCCATGGTATGGATGTATCGTTGTTTTTTAGTCATTTGCCCTTTGGAGAACATGTGGTTTGTTTCTGTATTTTATGAATTATGAATAAAGTTTCTATGATCATTTACATGCAAGTTTTTGTGTGATCATAAATTTTTATTTCTTTATGATGCATACCCAGGAGTATGATTGCTGGGTTGTATAGTATTTCCATGTTTATTTTTATAAGAAACTGTCAAATGTTTTCCAGAGAGGATACATCATTTTACATCCAACCACCAGTGTAAGAGAGAACCAGTTTCTCTGCATCCTTCCTGGCATTTACTATGGTCACTATTTTTAAATTTTAGCTATTCTAATGTAATAGATGTGTAGCGACTTCTCATTATGGTCATAATTTATATTTCCCTAATGGCTAATGATTTTTTGTGTGCTTATTCCTATTTGTGAAATATTTGTTCATGTCTTTTTACCATTTTCTTTTTTTAACGCTGTGTATTTTATTTTATTCTTCCATCACCATTTACTCCCCCATGCCTTTTTCTACCTCCACCCACCCTTCTCCCCTCCACAATCACTGCACTGTTGTCCATGTCTATGAGTTCTTTCTTTTTTTCCCTCAATTCCTCCACCTAGCCCCCATCCATAGCTGTCATCCTGCTCTCTGTCTATGAGCCTGTCTCTATTTTGCTTGTTAGTTCAGTTGACTCATTAGATTCCACATACGAGTGAAATCATATGGTATTTGTCTTTCTCTGACTGGCTTATTTCACTTACCATAATATTCTCCAGGTCTGTTGCAAGGATAAATTTTTCTTCTTTTTATACAGCCAAGTAGTATTCCACTGTGTGAATGTCCCATAGTTGTTTTATCCACTCATCTACCGATGGACACTTAGGCTGCTTCCAAATCTTGGCTATTGTAGGTAACACTGCAATGAACGTAGGGGTGCCTGTATTCTTTAAAATTAATGTTTCAAGTTTATTCAGATAAATTCCCAGCAGTGGAATCACTGGGTCAAAAGGCAGTTCCATTTTTAGTTTTTTGAGGTAACTCCACACTGTTTTCCACAGCGGCTGCCCCAGTCCGCATCCCCACCACCAGCACACGAGGATTCCCTTTCCTTCACATCCTCACGAGCACTTGTTTGTTGATTTATTAATGGTAGCCATTCTGACAGGTGTGAGGCGATATCTCATTGTGGTTTTAATTTGCATCTCTCTGATGATTAGCTATGTTGAACAATTTTTCATATGTCTATCAGTCATCTGTATGTCCTCTCCGGAGAATGTCTATTCAGATTCTGAGCCCATTTTTTAATTGGATTGTTTGGGAGATTTTTTTGTTGTTGAGTTTTGTAAGTTCTTTATAAAATTTGGATATTCACCCCTTATCAGCTGTAACATTGGCAAATACGCTCTCCCATTCAGTTGTCTTTTCATTTTGTTGATGGTTTACTTTGCTGTGCAAAAACTTTTTAGCTTGATGTAGTCCCATTTGTTTATTTTTTCTTTTGTTTCCTTGCTGGAGGAGATATATCGGAAAGAAATTTTGCTACAAGAAATGTCTGAGATTGTTAGCTATTCTATTGTTGAGTTGTCACAGTTCATTACATTTTTTAGTTATAAGGCTTTTGTCAAATATATGATTTGCAAATATCTTTTTCTATGTATTTTGTCTATTCATCTTAACAGTCTTGTACAAAAAAAGTTTTAAAAAAATTTCATTTTATTTTTACAAGGTCAAATTTGCTAATTGTTCCTTTAAAGGATCCTGCTTTTGGTGTCAAGTTTAAGAACCCTTCAGCTAGTACTAAATCTAAAAGATATTTTCCTGTTCTTTTTGTAAAATTTTTTATATCTTTACACTTTATATTTTATTCAGTTTTCCATTTTGAATAAATTATTATATAAGATTAGAGGTTTAGGTCTAGTATTTTTTTGGCGGTGCAGTGTCCAATTTCTTCAGCACCATTCATTGAAAAGGCTATCCTTTCTCCATTGAATTGCTCTTGAACTCTCAAAAATCAGTTAGAGCCCTGGCTGGTGTGGCTCACTTGGTTTGAGTGGCATCCTATAACCAAAAGGTTGTGGGTTTGATACTTCTCTCTTACATCGATGTTTCTCTCTCTCTCTCCCTCCTTCTCTCCCGTCATCTCTCTTCTAAAAGCAATACAAAAATGTCCTTGGGTGAGGATAGAAAAATAAAAATCAACTGGACATATTTGTGTGAGTCAAGTTCTTGGTTCTCTCTTTTGCATCATTGATCTATGTGTTTTGCTCCATAAATACCACCCTTTCTTGATTATTGTAGCTATGCAGTAAACCTTAACCTCAGGTATAATGATTCTTTGTTCAATATACTTTTCTTTCAAAATCATTTTAGCTATTCCACATATTGTGCTTTACTATGTAAATTTAAGAAGAAGCCTGTGTATTTCTATAAATAACCTTGCTCAAGTTTTCATAGAAGTTGCAGTAAACTTATGGATCAATTTGGAAAGAATGAACATCTTTACTATGTTGAGATTTCCCAAGCCATGAACATGTTATATCCTTCCGTTTATTTAGTCTTCTTTAATTTCTAGTATTACCATTTTTAGTTTTCAATAGAGAAGTCCTGTACGTGTTTTGTTAGATCTATAGCTGAGAATTTCACTTCCTTTAAAGCAGTTGTAAATGTTAGCTCTTTTGATGTCTCATGGGTTCCTGAGACTTTTTTTTCCTCAGTCTGTTTCTCTCTGTTGTTCACGTGGGGTAAATTTTATTTTTCTGACCTCAGATGTGCTGGGTCTATCTTCTGTCATCGCTAGTCTTATATTGATCCTATCCCAGGAGACTTTACTTTGAGTTATTTTATTTTTCAATTCTAAAATTTCCATTTGGTAAGTGTCTTGTCTCATTCAAGTTGTGATTTCCCTTGTTCTTTGTATGACTTTTGATTTTTATTGCACCATTTTCATTTTTTATATTATGAGACTGTTCTCTTTAACCTGTTTTTACCAGACATCCTCCATGTTATTATGTAGCTGGAGGATTGGGCATGTGTGCATGTTGGGCTTCCTGTGGGAATCTAGAGACCACCTTTGCAAAAGAGACTCACACTGCCTCATTGCACATGGGTGTGATGAATAGAAGTTTAGTGCCCTTCCTAGATCTGCAGATTTCTTCATGGTGAAAGTAGGACACTGATTCATACAATCTCATTGCCTCCAAGTGGGGCTGTAGGCTTATCTGCCACTGGGCTTGACTGACACCATGTTGTAGGGAAAGTTGAGTACTACCTAGTTCCATCTTGTTTCCCTAACTTAGTCTCACCGATGGTAGATGGAGATGAAAGCTAAGCTCCTCACTGGGCTTCGCTGACAGGTACAGTGTAGGAAAACAGAGCGCTGACTGGCCCTGCTTCGCTCTATGTTGCTTACTCACATTGATGCTGTATTGATATGGGAAGAGAGGGTGAAGAAGGGCTATAAAACAGATCACTACCACTACCTTATACCACCAGATGACTGGAGGGACAGCTCACGGCTAAACTTCATCGACAGTTCTCTGGCAAAGGAATCAGAGCACCATGCTGCTTGCTTCTGCTGACGGGGGAATGGAAGATCAGCTCTGTGATCAGCATCACTACACTACTATTCTGAAAGGGAAACATTTCCTGCCTAGGGAAGCACTGCCCACTCCTGCTAGAAAGGACATGGAAGATCAGCTCTCTTTCGGCCCTGCCAACACCACACTGTCATAGGAACATTATCTGCTTCCACGCAGCAGTGGATGTAAGATCAATTTCCTGCATTTGAGGCTGTTGACTAACCTTATTTCCCACCACAAACCACATCCCCTATTCTTTAGCTGGGCAAATTCTGTGCTCCAGACCCAAACGCCTAACCAGTTTTTCACATATCCTATGTCTATGCATTCTTCTGTGCCTTCCCTCCAGCTGTTTTCTGCTTACACTGAAAGGGCCTCACTATTCTACCACCTTTTGAATGTCTTCCTTTTGTTCTATTACCCTGTCAAGTTGTCTTTTCCGGCCTCCTCAGCCATAACAAATCACTACCTCTTTGAGTCCCCAGTGATGTGTATTGGGTTGCCCAAAAAGTTCATTTAGTTTTTTCTGTAAGATGGCTCTAGTTGTGCTTAGTTGTTTTTAACTTCATTTGAAACAATTCTGTGAGATTATATTGTGAGAGCTGTCCTATCAGTGTGCATTAAAAAAAAAACTTATCAAAATTAGTGAATTTTTGTGCAGCTATTTTAATATTGAAGATGGAAGATGTGCAACATTTTCAGTGTAGTATGCTTTATTATTTCAAGAAAGATAAAAACGCAACTAAACCACAAAAAAAAAAAAGATTTGTGCAGTGTATGGAGAAGGTACTGTGAGTGATTGAATGTGTCGAAAGTGGTCTGCGAAGTTTCTTGGTACTATTGACATTTTGGCCAAATAATTCTTTGCTGTGGGACTGTCTTATGCACTGGAAGACGTTTAGCAGCACCTCTGGCCTCTGCCCACTAGAGGCCAATAGCAGGAGATAGCTGACATACTCAAAATATCCAAAACAATAAAGTTATTGATGAAAAGGAAAGATATCTTTTTTTAAGGAAAAAACATAACGGACTTTATGGCCAACCCAATACTTCTCAGTATGTATTATAATTTGCCTTGTGCAATGGAAGTAACAACAATTATGCCTATCTCTACCACCCCTCCAGTTATAAATGAGCACTGTATCTCCCAAAATTATTTAAAATAATTTTTTACTTATCCAAATTTTAGGCATCTGGTAACTCGGAGCATTTGAAAGACTGCTCTGAAACTGGCCATATGGGACAAAATCCTGTCAACAGTACCTCCTTGATTCTCCCTCACGCCCTGGCCAAGAGGGCTTGAGTGTAAAATAGAGTGTAAGTTCAGAGGTGGGGCATGAACTCTGTGGTTTGTAGACAGTCCTGATAAGAGAAAAGGACTTGGCTGGGAGACCTCAAGTACCTACAATGAATCAGTTCATGTACTAAGGTATTCGCTGGTAATTATCTCATTTAATCTTCACAGCTACCCTTTGAGGTAGATATTATACATACATCGCAGGTTGATGGTACTCTCCTAATAATTTTCAGACTTATGAACACACATTCGCAGGGTGAGTGATGTGGATGTTTTGAAAGAATAAATAGAGCTGCTGTGGGAGAGTTTAAGTCACCAGGATTCCAGTCCTCAGAGGCTTGTGTAAGACTACTTCTTTCATTTGTGAAGATTTCTTTGGGTTGGAGCAGGATGGCTGAAACCACTTATTTATTCGTTTAACAAATATTTATTGAGTACCTATTCTGTGTAAGGCACTTGAGTTGCAAGATAAAAGGCCTTTCTCAAATGGGTTTATAGTCTAGTGGGCAGACATACAAAGTAAACATTATATCATAGTGTGGTAAGGCCCAATGAATCCATAATGTTAGAGAATAATCTAAACATCAAAATTATAGTTTTAAAGAGGAAAGAATATTAAAAATTCTTTTACCTCCTCAGGCTGCTCTGTGGGGTTATGAGCAAGAACTTTATTCAAGTATACAACCAAAGAGCCTGAGTAAATTGTTTTCCCTGTGTTTGTGTGACCTATGGGTGGTCTTCTGTCACCTGTCAACTGCTCTTCTAAGCAAAAAGAGCTTGTCACATCTTGGTCTGGGGGAATTACTTGGGAGACATTATTTGTGAAACATAATGGCATGACATTTAAACATGCCTTCTGACTTTCAGTGTGTAGGTCATATATATGTGTGACTAAGTACACATCAATATGCCACTCTAAAGAGTTTGGAAATACCCTTTAGTGTATGTAGTTTTCTTGTTTCCTTGAAAGCAGTTTCTTGTATTATAGTATTGGAGAGTTATCCCATCTCCATAGTCCTTGGCCTTGAAAACACGGGGAATTGGGGAATCCACACATATTCTGCCCAATCAGCTATCGAGTGGTATGAGGACTAAGTTTTTCTGTCTCTGTCTTGAAAGATAGTGAAATGTGGAGTCAGCAAGCATTGGTGCCTTGCAGCTCTCCCCTGCTTTTCTACCTTTGTGTTAATACATTTCATGAATTAATGGCCTTTGTTTTACACGTGACTATACGATGTCTTTCACCAGTGAAGGGTGAAGGAATGAGAAGGAGGGGCCTGGACTTCCCTGGTTTTTATTGCCATCTTACAAAGTAAAATGCAGGAATAAAAGTTTTACATTTTCACTTAATCCTTGTAACAGCCCTGTGACTTGAGGCAGGGAAATTATGGGCACTCTGCTATCTTTTAGATTTTCCATATGATCACGCACTACATTTATAATTTAAAAAAACTCAAATGCATATAACGTAAACATTTCTTTTTTAACTGTACAAAACTGAGGCCACAATTTTGTTTCAATCTCCTGCTTTTTCACAGATTGTTATCTCATATGTAGATCTTCAGGTTGTTAAACATTCTTTGAAAATACGGTTCATAGTAGCTCAATAAATCCATATGTGAATGTAAACTAGTTTAATTATCCTTTCTCTGATAGGCCGTGTAGAATAAATAATGGACCATCTATACAAAGGAACATTATGGAACCATTAAAAAATCACATTTTCAGAATATTTCATAACCTTGGAAAATGTTTATGATATAAATAAAAAGCTATAAAGTTATAAAATCTACTGACAATTTTGTGAAATATAAGCAGAGATTAATGAAAGAGAAATTGTAACATTGTAACATTTTGTGCGAGTTGGTAAGATTAAGGATATTGGGGTTAGTTTCCTCTTTTATTTCACCGAATTGTAGAAAAGCTGCACAATGTCCGAACATTAGCTTTACATTCCGAAAATAAAAAGGTTATTTTTTGAAAAACGAAACGGAATGATTAGATACAAAATATAAAGGAGAGTTTGGCTCAAGATGGTGGACCGTACACAGGCTTTTTCTTCTCCGGTCTCATATCCCTTTAACTGAAAGAAAATAATTTGTATGTACAAACTCTGCGTGTGTATGTGTGTGTGTTGGATATTACTATTTTTTTTTCAAGGCTTTGTGAGGAATTCCTGGAAGATAGAAAGCAGATGGAGCGGCTGTGGAGGAGGCTGGCGGGCGACAGGCGGCCAGAGAAAGGGAGGAGGGGAGCCGGCCAGTCTGGCTCCGGTTTGAGGGAAGCGGTCGGGGGGCGCGTGAGGAAATGAAGGAGTGAGCGCCTGTAACTCTGGACGAACGCGGGTGCGCGCACTGACCCGCCCCGCTGCTGCAGGCGGAGCGGAAGGGGGAATGGCGGGGGGCGGGGCCGAGGCGCAGGCGGGCTCAGAGAGGTCCGGTTCCCGAAGCGGCAAAAGCCCTGGCGCCAGAGCTAGGCCGAGCAGTGCAGCGCTGCGAAGCTGAGGCCCCTCGGACTCTCCAGAGACGAGCCGCCCTTTGCCGCCGCCGCGGCCATCTCTCTTATCCCTTGCCTGCCTTTCCCGTGGTCTCCTCCATCGCCGTTTCCCAGCCGCAGCACCATCGATAACAGCTAAGTGGTCAATTCGGGACTTCGGGTTGGGAGTCCGGGCGGGAGCAAGGCGCGGGCAGCACACGCTAGCGCGCCATCTCCTGCAGCAACCGCCACTGCTGCAGACACCCCTCCCGGGCGGGAGAGAACACTATCAAGAGGCCCACGCCATTCCAGCTCCCAAGATTAGAGTTCCAGCGTTTCCACCAAGCGTTGGTGAGATCCTTGTGCTTGGTGGAGGGAGGACTGACGGGGACTCAGAGATCACAGAAAAGATCTCATATTGCATAGGGCTGATTTTCTCAGTTTAATCGGGCAAGTGGCAGCTTGGCCAAAGCCTCCTTAAACCCGAGCCATGTCGCCCCCAACTGTGCCTCCGATGGGCGTAGATGGTGTGTCCGCATACCTGATGAAGAAAAGGCACACCCACAGGAAGCAGCGGCGCAAGCCCACTTTCCTCACCCGTAGGAACATCGTGGGCTGCCGCATTCAGCACGGCTGGAAGGAAGGCAACGAGCCGGTGGAGCAATGGAAGGGAACCGTGCTCGAGCAGGTTTCTGTGAAGCCCACTCTCTACATCATTAAATATGATGGCAAGGATAGTGTATATGGACTAGAACTGCACCGAGATAAGAGAGTTTTAGCGCTAGAGATCCTTCCTGAGAGAGTGCCAACTCCTCGCATTGATTCACGCCTCGCAGATTCCCTG
>PVJD01016956.1:0-19152 GCA_004026545.1 Mormoops blainvillei
TTGTATCTTCAATTTCTTTCTTTAGTGTTCTATAGTTTTCCAAGTACAGGTTTTTTTACTTCCTTGGTTAAATCTATTCCTAGGTACTTTTTTTGTTGCAATAAATGGGGTTGTTTTCTTAGTTTCTCTTTCTAATAGATCATTGATGGTGTACAAAAGTGCTGTTGATTTCTGAATATTAACTTTGTATCCCACTACTTTGCCAAATTCACTTATTAGGTCAAGCGGTTTTTTGGTGAAGCCTATAGTATTATCTATGTACACTATCATGTTGTCTGTGAATAAAGACAGTTTTATCTCCTCCTTTCCAATTTGGATGTCTTTTATTTCTTCTTCTTGTCCAACCTCTATGCCTAGGACTTCCAGTACTATGTTGAATAAGAGTGGTATAAGTGGACACCCTGGTCTTGTCCTTCATCTTAAAGGAAATGCTTTTAGTTTTGCCCATTGAGTATGATGTTTGCAGTAGGCTTTTCATATGTGCCCTTTATTATGTTGAGGTATACTCCCTCTATTTCCATTTTGCTGAGTGTTTTTTATCATCAACAAGTCCTGGATTTTATTACATACTTTTTCGGCATCTATTGATATGATCATGTAATTTTTGTCTTTCATTTTGTTTATCTGATGTATCACATTTATTGATTTGTTAATATTGTACCATCCTTGCATCCCTGGAAAAAATCCCATTTGATCATGGTGTATGATCTTTTTTAATGTATTGCTGGATCTGGTTTGCTGGAATTTGTTGAGGATTTTAGCATGTATGTTCATCAGAGATATTGGTCTGATTTTATTTCTTTGTTCCACCTTTACCTCGTTTTGGAATTAGGATAATATTGGCCTCATAAAAAGAGTTTGGGAGTCTTCCCTCTTCTTGAATTTTTGGAATAGTTTGAGAAGGATAGGAGGTCTTCTTTGAATGTTTGGTAAAATTCACCTGTGAAACCATCTGGTCCAGGGCTTTTCTATGCTGGGAGTTCTTTGATTACTGGCTCAATTTCTCTAATTGTTATTGGTCTGTTCAGGGTTTCTGCTTCTTTCTGATACAGCTTTGAAAGAGTGTATGTTTTTAGAAATTTACCCATTTTACCTAGGTTGTCCAGTTTCTTGGTATATAGTTGTTTTCAGTAATTTCTTACAGTCCTTTGTATTTCTGTGGTATCAGTTGTTACTTCTCTTTCATTTCTAACTTTATTTCCTGGGTCCTCTCTTTTTCTTGATGAATCTGGTTAAAGGTTTGTCAATTTTGTTTATCTTTTCAAAAAGAACAAGCTCCTGGATTCATTGATCCTTTGAATTGTTTTTTGTCTCTATTTCATTTGATTCTGCCTTTGTCTTGATTATTTCCTTCCTTCTGCTCAGTCTGGACTTTGTTGTTTTTCCTCTAGTTCTTTTAGATCTACGGTTAGGTTGTTTGAGATTTTTGTATCTTCTTTAGGTAGATCTGTATTGCTGTGAACTTCCCTCTCAGCACTGCTTTCACTGTGTCCCATAGATTTTGGGTTGTTGTGTGTTCATTTTCATTTGCTTCCAGATACTTTTGGATTTCTTCCTTGATCTCATTGTTAACCCATTCATTATTTAATATCATGTTATTCAGCCTCCAACTATTTGACTATTTTAAAATGTTTTCCTTGAGGTTGGTTTCTAGTTTTAAGCCATTGTGATCTGAGAAGATGCTTGATATAATTTCAATTTTTTTGAATTTTTCAAAGCTTGTTTTGTGTTCTACTATGTGGTCTGTCTTTGAAAATGATCCATGTGCATTTGAGAAGAATGTACATTTTGTTTCTTTGGGGTGAAATGTTCTGAAAATATCAATTAAGTCTATTTGATCTAGAGTGTCATTTAATGCTGCTATATCCTTGTGATTTTTTTGTCTGGAGGATCTATCCATTGTTGAGAGTGGAGTGTTAAAATCTCCTACAATGACTATATTGCTATCAATCTCTTTCTATTTCAAGATTTTCTTTATATATTTAGGTGCTCCTATATTGGGTGCATGTATGTTTATTATGATTATAACCTCTTGTTAGACCCCTCCCTTAAGTATTATATAATGATCTTCTGTCTCTTGTTATGGCTTTTGTTTTGCAGTCTATTGTGTCTGATATTCAGTATTGCTACCCCAGCTTTTTTTTTAAAATGTCCATTTGCATGGAATTTTTTTTCATCATTTTATTTTTAGTCTGTGTGGGTCTTTTGTAGACAGTATAATGTAGGTCATGTTTTCTTATTCATTCACCTGATCTTTTGATTGGACCATTTAACCTATTTACATTAAAGGTTATTATTAGTAGGTATTTGTTCATTGCCATTTTTTCCCTTTGTACTTATATTCCTCTCTATTTCTTCTTCTTAAAGCTGTCCCTTTAGCATCTTTTGCAATGCTGGTTTGGTGGAGATATATTCCTTTAGTTTTTCTTTTTTTTCCTTTTTTTGTAAATCTGGGAAGCTCTTTATTTCATCTTTGAAGAACATAATTTTAGAACATAATTTTGAGTACTTTTCCATGCAACCACACTAAAATATGTGAACACCTTTAAATTTACAATTTTAACATTAAGCTTGCTTCAGAACTTCTACCCAAGGAAAAATACCTGAAAAACAGTGAGCCATGGTTATCTGCCTGGAAAAAAAAGTGGACAGTAAATATTTAATTTTTTTCTTCTTGTTCTGTATACCTGAAAATAAGAGAAATATTTTTTGCATAGGTGTAAATGACCCTCTGTCATTCAGAGATATCCAAAATCGTTTGAACATTTCTTCCACATTTTAATATTTTTATTGAATGCTGCCTTCCCAAAATAGAATGTATAAAATTATATTCCTCAGCTCCCCTTTCAATTTGGGTCAAATAGATGATCTAGGTTTCTTCAGTGAGACCAAACCTTCCTGAACTTTGGTTTTTAATTGAGCTGGATGAAGAAACAGGCCCCATATGAAAAATACACCTTGCTGGCTTAGGTAGAGTGAGAGACTCTTGATTCTGAGGTTAACAGTAGTGACAAACTTCTAATCAAGCCAGTTTAACATGGTATTTCTGGGGCCGACAGTGGATATGTGATAGTATCTCAAATTAAGAAACTCAATTGTGTCAGGGCCAAAGTTGTTCTGGTGTCATTAGTGTCTGAAGCAAACGTCTCAGGCCAGCTCTGTTGTAGATGTTCCTGACAATTGAATTCAAAGCCTAATAATCCTTTGTGCTTCCAATCGTGTCTCCATAAATTCCTTTTTGTTTAAATGAGCTAAGGTGGGTTCTATTGACAGAAACTAAGAACCTTAAACAATACAAAGAAGTAAAGCTTTCTGAAAGATGGTTGTATTTTCAAATATAGTGTAATACATTCATTATTTTTACTTTTTCCAGTACTGTAGAAAATGCATATGTTTGAATTCATTGTATTGGTTTTACAAGCTGAACATCAATAGGAATGCCAAGGTGATTCACATGTTTTCCAGTGTATTCTAATACAAGGAACTTACCTTCTGTTTAGTTAGGAGATGTATCTTGCATATATCTTTTGCCTTTTTCTGTTGGACTGGTATAAAATGATATTGTTTGATATTTATTATAGGTATGGATTAAGAAGAACAATGCTGGAGGAGAATAAATGGAATTATAATGCAATAAATTTAATATTGTGTAAGAATCAAGAGAAAAATGAAACTATAAAGTTTCATTTAAATACTTGTTCAGGAAAGATGAATTTCTATATTCTATTTCCTGCTACATCCTTGGTCAAGTCACAAAACCTTCCTTAAATTTAGTGGGCTCTTCTATAAAATAAGGAAAATAACCCATTTTTTTCCTCTATCACATCGAAACATTGTTATGAGAAATGGGCTTCAAAGTATATGTCTATCATCAATATATCAACAAAACAAGTATTAGTGAGGATGTGGAGAAAGGGGAACGGTTTTGCTCTGTTGGTGGGAATGCAAACTGGTATATCCACTGTGGAAAGCAGTATGGAGATACCTTAAAAAATAAAAAATGGAACTGCCTTATGGCCCAATGATTTTACTTTTGGGAATATATCCAAAGAAACCCAAAACACTAATTCAAAATGATATATGCACCCCTTTATTGATCGCAGTGCTATTTACAATCACCAAGATTTGGAAGCAGCCCAAGTGTCCATCTGTACATGAGTGGATAAAAAATCTGTGACACATTTACACAATGAAATATTACTCTACTGTAAAAAAGAAGGAAATATTATCTTTTGCGACACCATGAATGGACCTGGAGCATATTCTGCTATGTAAAATAGGCCAGTCAGATAAAGACAAGCACCATACGATTTCACTTACATGGGAAATCTAATGAATGATATAAACTAACAAACAACATAGAAAAAGACTCATACATGCCTGGAACAGACTGACAGCTATCAGAGGGGAGAAGGGTTGGGGGTCTTGTTGAAAAAGGTGAAGGGATTAAATAAGACAAAAACAAACAAATGAGAAAACCTCATAGACACAGACAACAGTATAGTAATTACCAGAGGGGAAAAAACTGGTAATGAAAGGAGACTTGAATTGGGGTGGTGAACACACAACTCAATATACAGATGATGTATTATAACACTGTACACCTGAAATCTATCTAATTTTATTAACCAATGTCACCCTGATACATTTTTAAAAAAGTATATGGTAACAGAAAGTAACGTAAATTATCCTTTCATTTGAGCATTATCTTGTTTCATTATCCTCCATAAAACAAATCTTTTTCTCAAAGAAAAACAAGCAAACAAGAAAATGAGTTATTATATTACAATGAATAGCAAACTGCAGAAAAAATACCCTATATTGTGTTTTGAAATGTGAATAATTTTTATGAAGGAGAGAGAACATGATCTCTATCAAATATTAAAAGAAATTATTTGCAATGCATTTCGATGTAAAAACTGATTAAAAGCAAAATTGATTAGCCTATGAGGAAAAACAAAAACAAAAAGTTCTTTACATAATCCTATTCGATTGTAATTTTGAAGTCCTCAATTAAATAAAAACTGCCAATCAAGAATCTTCCATTAGATGATTTATTCTTCTACCTTAAAGATAAAAAATATTCAGGATTATACTTGGTTCCTGGTAAATTCTTCTGTTTAGAGATATAATTAATCTATAAGGAATGAGAAACCCCCAGATTAATTAAGAGCATATGCAGACCCCAACAATAGGCACTCCTGCACACCAAGCAGGATAAATCTGTTTATTTTTATTATTTTTCTGATGGCTACTTCCTCATGGATGAAAATTGATCACATTTAAAAACAAAATAACTTTTGTTAGACTTCATTGTAAGTCTTGGGAGTATGGACTGGATCAGTGAAAGTGGGAATAGAGACAAAAAATGTATTTATTTCTCTATACTTCTTAATATTTTAAGACCAAAGAGAAAATTCTCCTAAAGAAAAAATTAAAAAGTTTTTTAATGAAAAATGCTTTTAATAGTAAATTTCAAACTCAGGTTTCTTAGGCCTTATAAAAAATAATTCTAATGAAAAGTGGAAGAAAAGAAAAAGAAGTAAAAGACAAGAGATAAGGAACAAAAAATAAGATAGCAGAAGAAAGAAAGGAGAGGAAGAAAGGACTAAAAGCGAAGAAAAGGGAGCTGAGAGTGGGATGGGAAGGAACCACGGTGAGGGGGTGGGAAGAATGTTGCTTGGATGCAAGTCCTTTTACTGCTTTTAATTCGTTCCATGTAATGAATATTTATTGAGAGACTACTCTATGCTGAGTACCAGGTATGTAAAGACCCAGTGAAGGTGGAGATGGGCATAAAAACAAATAATTACATCTAAATAGTAAGTGTTCAGGAGGACATGAGCAAAATTCTCTGTGTTCAAAAAAATAATTTACCTTTAGGGTGGGGTGGATTTTTTCAGGGCAGATTCACAGTGGAGAAAACATGTAAACTGAGCACTGATTTTTTAAAAACAAGTAAATAAACACGTAGGAGCTCCTCAGCCTGAGAAAGGGATAGTGGGGGACGAGCAAATAAAGAATGTAGCAGAGGGAAAAGTTGAAACAACAGGTAAATTATATGCTTATTCTTGCCTCTACCCACTCCCACCTCTGCTCATTTCTGTGTCTTTGCCTCATTCGATTGACAACAGTCTGCCAACTCAATTGAAGTTTATGGGGCGACTATAGAATTAATTGTTTGAAACTAATCCTGTTGGAAACAAATCTGAGTCTATTCCCCAAATGCATTAATTCTCCTCACTCCCTAGCCCCTAGGGACCTCATTTAAATATTTAAATATATCATTTTTAGAGAGACAGTATGGGGATGGGGGTGAATAGGAACTCTATCAACAACCAAAGCAGATTTAATTTTAGCAAGTTTTTATACCCCAGGTGAAATTGATCTGGACTGTTCTCATAAAAACTTCTATATCTGTTGAAAAACTATGGTAATGTGATGTATTTCTTCATGTACATGTGTGTGTGTGTATGTATATATGTGTATACATATATACACACACATGCATATATATTTATATATCTATATATATGTTTGTAACTGGGATAACATAACTTATTTTTTTATTTTTAAATATTTTTAAGGGTGGTTGAATGGATTTATTTTTTAAGTATATTTTATTGATTATATTATCATAGCTCCCCCATTTTTTCTCCCCTTTACCCCCACCCCACCCTGTACCCCTCCTCCCTCCAGCATTACCCCCCATTAGTTTATGTATATGGGTTGTACATGTAAGTTCTTTGGCTTCTCCATTTTCTATACTATTCTTAACCTCTCCCTGTCTATTTTGCGCCTATCAATTATGCTTCTTACTCCCTCTACCATTTCTTCTCTTCTCCCTCCACGCCTACCCCACTGAAAACCCTCCATGTGATCTCCATTTCATGATTCTGTTCTTGTTCTAGTTGTTTGCTTAGTTTTTCTCTTTGTTTTTTAGGTTCAGTTGATAGTTGTGAGTTTGTTGTCAATTTACTGTTCACAGTTTTTTGATCTTCTTTTTCTTAGATAAGTCCCTGTAACATTTCATATAATAAGGGCTTGGTGGTGATGAACTCCTTTAACTTGACCTTATCTGGGAAGCACTTTATCTGCCCTTCCATTCTAAATGATAGCCTTGCTGGATAGAGTAATCTTGGATGTAGGTCCTTGCCTTTCATGAATTCGAATGCTTCTTTCTAGCCCCTTCTTGCCTGTAAGGTTTCTTTTGAGAAATCAACTGATAGTCTTATGGGAACTCCTTTGTAGGTAACCCTCTCTTTTTCTCTTGCTGCTTTTAAGATTCTCTCCTTATCTTTAATCTTAGGTAATTTAATTGTGATATGTCTTGGTGTGTTTCTTCTTGGGTCCAAATTCTCTGGGGCTCTCAGAGTGTCCTGGACTTGCATGTCTAGTTCCTTCACCAGATTGGGGAAGTTTACCTTCATTATTTTTTCAAGTAAGTTTTCAATTCCTTGCTCTTCCTCTTCTCCTTCTGGCACCCCTATAATTCAGATATTGGAATGTTTAAAGTTGTCCCAGAGGTTCCTAAGCCTCTCCTCATTATTTTTGAATTCTTGTTTCTGTTGGGGTTGAGTGTTTATTTTTTCCTTTTATTCCAAATTGTTGATTTGAGTCCCAGTTTCCTTCTCTTTACTGTTGGTTCCCTGCACATTTTCCTTTATTTCACTTTGTATAGCCTTCATTTCTTCCTTTGTTTTGTGACCATACTCAATCATTTTTTGAGCATCTTGATTATCAGTGTTTTGAACTCTGTGTATGATAGGTTGGCTATCTACTCATTGCTTAGTTCTTTTTCTGGAGTTTTGATCTGTTCTTTCACTTGGACCATATTTCTTTTTCTCAGCACAACTGTTACATTGTAAGGGGTGGAGCCTTAGGTATTCGCCAAGATGGGGCAGCCCACTTTGCTGCACTGTGGTGCTGTTTGTAGGGGAAGGGTCAGAGAAAGAACAATGATGCTTGGGCAGCTTCCTTGGTTCTCGCCCCACTTTCCGTCACTTCTCTCATTTCCCACAAGTAGATTGTGCTCTTTTGGGTGCTGATTCCCAGGGGTGGGTGGGCCTCTATTCATTCTAGGACCCCATGGGTCTCTCCAACAGACTCCTCTGTGAGACTAGGAGTTTCTCCCACTGCTGCAACCTCCACAGATTTTAATAGCCAGAGGTTTTGAGGCTTTATTTCCCCTCACTGGAACCCTGGGTTGCACAGTTTGTTTCCCTCCCCTGCTGTTCCCTCTGGCTTATGTGCATGCAAGTTTGGGACCACCCGGTTGACAGCTGCCACCTTCCCCACCCAAGTCCACCAGGTGCCCCCTTGTCACACATCCACTCTGCCCCTGCTGCCCATCTCTGCCCCTCCTACCAGTCCGGATGAATGTTTCTTTTTTAACTCCTCGGTTGTCAGACTTCCATACAGTTTGATTTTCTGGCAGTTCTCATTTTTTAAAAAATTGGTTGTTACCCTTTTTCTGGTTGTGCAAGGAAGTGAACCCTATCTACCTACCCCTCTATCTTGGCCAGAACTGGTTGAATGGAACCTATTTTCATGTGTGGTCATACAACTTTACCTATTTTACACTTGCCATCTGTTTGTTTATATGAAAACATGAATACTTGATGGAGGAGCGTGTGAAAGGATATGTGAACTCACATTATTTCCTACCCTCTTTTTTTCTTATCCTCGTACCTGCCACAACAGAAAATCAGTTTCTTCTAATTTCAGTTGTTGGTCCAATTTCATCCCACATTCTCTGTTGTCTATTCCTCAAATCCTGTCTGGGCCCCTTGAATTGAATGAGGGGACATCTATGGTGCTGGAAAAGACTCAAATTCACTGTGGTTCTTATGAGGAAAGAAAACCATAGAAGTCCCTCCCCAGATATATACTGTCAGCAAGGAACAGCTGACTGCCCAGAGGGGTTTTCTTCCTTCCAGATGCAGAGCCTTCCCTATCTTTTATGTCCTTTGCACCTCAACTCTAATAAAGAAATTTCCTGGAAACCCGATACCCTTAATATTGCATTTATTTAGGAATATAGGCTTTTTATATGTCCCTGACATGAAAGGAATTATATGTATAATAGTAGCAATTAGATGTGTCTTCTCTTTCTATTTGTCCCTTCTGCTCGGGGGTAGTACTCAGGTGAAGGCAAGAGAGCACGACATGGGGCTGTGCAGCATGGTGCCCTAAAGGGGCAGAGACATGCAGAAGCCCCATGTGGGGAGGAAGGAACCCGAGAGCAGGCGCGTCTTAAGTGGCTAAGGAGCAACACTACATGCATTAGGCCATTTTGACTCATCACCTCCTGCAGTAAACCAATCACGAGTTACTTTTAAAAAAAATTCTCTTTCTAGCTTTTAGAAAGCAGAAACATCTCCATCAATACTATTAACATACATACAAAATATTCTTTATTTTATGTAATAGGGCAAACACCGTGCATCAGAGAACACAACTAAATGGACATTGATTACCCATAAATGTGATGTGAGAGAACAGCATGGGATCCTGTTTGCCCTTTGATTAAGTTCTATTTCTCAAAGGACTCGGTGTTTATGTGGAGCTAAAATGTCCACACAGCTGTGGATAAGGACCTCAGTACAAAGGGAAAATGTGGAGGCAGTTGGCAACCTGTAGACCAGAGAAACCACAATCAGGCCCACAAATACTAATTGCCATGGCTTTGGCAATCACAAGTGCTGAAATAGAAAAGATGGCTGTTCCCACTGAAAACTGGCACAGCAGCGCTGAAAGCCAAGGATAGCTTTTGGACAGCACATTATCAAAGCACAACCCACTCACCAAATTCAATCCTTTTAATAGAATAGCCTTAAGAGTTTTCACATTTTTCAGATACAATTTTAAGGTAGTTAAATGAACCATTAAAATGACTTGACTATACATTTTCTCAATGGTTGGTGATAAAAGCTATCATGAATTGCATGTACAACCAGCCCCCCCCCTCACAATTCAGAATAAAATATGTAAAATTGTGCCATGGATTGGGTTATATTCGGACTGAGCTGACAACTTCTTTTTGCTAATAACATACTAGAATGCTCTTTTTATAAGACCTTGTTGAACTACAGATGTCTCAGGTGGCTTAGTTTGTACCTCTTGAACACAGATAAAAATAATTGGACTGGAGGACAGTTACAAAATTTCATTTGGCTTCAAAGATTACTAGAAGAATTAATGAATTGTGTAAGTTGAAGTTGAAGAAAATCTTAGATTAGTGCCCAGCACATTCTTCAACATCAAGTGGTTTAATTATTGTTGCTTCTTTTTAATAATAACAGACATGGCATTATTGTAAGTAGCTTATTATATTTCCTGATTATGAAGCAAACATTATGTTAAGTAAGGCAGGAGCTTTGTATATACTATCTCTCTTTTAATTCTCACACGACTTCTTCTTTAATAACTCTTTTATTGGTGAGAAAAATGAGGCTAAGTAATTTCTCAGCATTACATGGGTTGGATGTGACAGGCCAGGATTTGCACCCGAGTTTGATTTATTCTCAATCCCATTTACTTAATCACTTTGTTATATTACATCAGAAAGCAGGCAAATCTATTTAGATCCTTTGTATTACAAGGGTTTATTATGATTTTACATCTTCATTATTTATCCTGATAACTCTGTACATATTTTTACCATTATATTTAAGAGGTGATGCCACTGAGGAACCCATACAGACCATGTTGCTGGCATAGGGATCACTTGCACCCCACTCACACAGCAACCGACTGCTCACACAGACCATTAATCAAACATTTAAGCACATGCAGAGAATATGCAATGCTGCAAAATCCTCTTTCCATTCACCCATTCATACATTTCTTCCTTAAGAAATACTGTCTGAAAAGCACCTTGCTATGCAGTGAGGCACTTGTGACTGCAAAGCCCCTAACTTCCCTTCAAGGAGCTAGGACTGTAGCGAGAAAAGCAGGTGGTATACACAATATTGCAAAAGAGGAATCCATTATTCAAAACTAGAACTTACTCTACATCTTTCTGACCTCTAAGATGAGTAGGAAAAAATGCATCAATGAGAAAATTAATTCTGTGGTGCTGTCTTTCATATTCAGAGACTGGTGGAAGAAAGAGACCAGAAATGTCTCTGCCAATTCTTTGCTACTAAAGGAAGAGATGTCCCCATTGCTAGAGGAGACATTAGTGTCTTCAGATCTATCAAAGTAAGCTCTGCACACATTAAGTGGTGAAGAGCTAAATTACTCGACCCCATAACAGAAAGAGAATGAGCTTGGTAGCAGAGCCCAAGGGTGCTGAGATCTGGGGAAACAGAGCGGTGAGGAGAGGGAGCTAAGCAACATGCAGGTGTAGAGTCCTCTACTATAGCATCAGTCAAGCCTGCTTACAGAATGTCCTGGGTGCATTTTATATATATATTTAGGAGAGTAGAAAAAAGGAGGGATCATGCATGAAAAAGTGACCCATTCTCCATTAGAGTTAGCCATAAAAAGAGGGAAAGGATGAGATGCCCATGAGACTAAGAGTTCACCAAAAACAGAGACTGGGCAGAAATAACTGTGAGAGAACAAGTCCTAGGAAAATACACAGAAGTTTGTATGATGGGTATTAGCTCATACACTGAATGTGGGATGATAAACATACCAGCTTTATTTCCACTTTAAAGAGCAGGCTGACCTCTAAAGACATACACAAGTCACAGATGGCAAGTGTCAAAGAAGAAACGTAAATAAGGTGCTATATTAAGGAACAAAAAAGGAAAGTAATGCTTTTTTGACTTAGCTGGGATAGTTCTAACATTCGTTGTATTTTGGTCTTCATCAGCCTATGTAATGAGATTCAAGAAATCCTAGTCCATGAAGTGTAGACAAGAAACACCTAGTCTATGAGTGGGAGTTGGCTTTACCAGGAAGAGAGAGGGGACAACCACTAGGTGACAAACCTTCACTCAGTAGCACTGCAAGGTAATTATTATTGCTTGCACTGCACAGGAAAGTGGGCTGGAAATTTAAGTAACTTGTTCAGAGTTCGGCACTAGGTAAGTGGCATAATCTGGATTGAAATTTGGATCTCACTAGCTATAAAGCTCTTGTTCTTCATAAGATACTTTGCTGCTTCTCAACTGTCATAGTACATTAATCCCTAATTTTACATCATTAAAGCAGGAGTAAACCTAGGGTACACAGAGAGGATTTAGAATTCAGAAACTTAGGTAAAGAAAAAAATAAACTACTTATTAACTTTTACTAACATATCACTCAAATTTAATAGTTTCATTAGTTTTGAATATAGGCAAGAAATTACAGTCAAATTAGCAATACCTGTGACTTTATCACCAGGAGTATAGATATTTTAATAGCATATTAAAGTTATTGCAGTATCATTTATACTCATCCCGACTTTGAAAATATGGTATTATTAAGACATCTCACTAGATTTTGTTATTTAACAGGTTAATAAGGAAACATTATTATACCACATTTTTATTTTAATAAAAGAATTTCAGTGTAACTAGCTTCCTTGTAATACTCTGAATTGTATTTTGTGCATATAAAAACGTTTTTCTGGAAAGGAGTTCATGGACTTCATCAGAATGCCTGAGGGGTATATTTGCACAAAAAGTTTAACTTGGGGTCTAAGGCTTTTTTATTTAGACTGAGTAATTCGGGACAGTGAAGGCTGTTTGATAGTCCTCATTTCCATTCTTTTCTCATAGCAAAAGGGAGATTGAATTGGATGGGGGAATGTCAAATCTTGAGGTAAAGGGGGGACCTGGAGCCAGGGAAGGAAGGCCTCCATGGCATTCATGCTGCATCCTGCCGCACCCTTCAGGGTCAGGAGGTACTGAAGGAGTTGCACAAGCCTATGTTCACTTGCCTAAAAATGATCCCTGATGTTTTTTTCTTTTCCTATAATGTCAAGGTGTAATATGAGTATTTATTTTCACCATACAAATGGCTGCACAGTTTGATTCTTTATACTCAAGATAAATACTTGTTTTCTGGATGTTGAAGATACAGTGCATCTTGATTCATACTCATTTATCCTTGATAAAATTGCTGCTTTCTTTGAAATACTCTAATTTGAGGACACTTATAGGAAAATAGGAAGTGTTCAAAGTTTGGAAATACTTTGCCAGGAATGCAGAAGTAGTAGAAAGACAGTGATTTGAAACATTGATTGCATATACACGCAACAACAATAGTTATCCACATAATATTTTAGAAAAACTTTTAATTAAAATTATAATTATATTTTTCAGGCAGAGATGTAATTGCTCTACTCATAAATATGTTGGGTCAAGATATCAGTTTAAGTTAGTAAAACCTGCCAAAATAATCATTATCTTTTAAGGTAAATTGTACATTTTAATAAATTATTGCATAATGTTATTATATAATATGGTATCTTTATTACTTCATGAAGAATGGTTCTGGTAAGATTATGCTGACTATTCTTTAAAAATGCCTTATGCTGTCCCTTCTTCTTCAGGCAATTTTTTAATGCCCTTCCTAGATTCCCTTCTATTTTTCATAGCGAACCTGCTTATTCTATAAGACCCAGTATAAATGTCACTTCCACAGCAAGTCCTTCCCACTCACCGTTGATTAACTGACCCCTCCCTCTGTCACACATCACCCCTAACGGTATCAGCTTACGTTACGGTAACTGATGTATATTGGCAAATTTCTTATTTTTTTGTAAACGCTTTTGAGGCCAGGTTAAGTGTCCTGTACATCTTTGATTCTTGTATAGTGCCTTCTATATAATTGTCCTAAAAAATATTTAATATGCAAATGAGTGGAATATTATTCCTTTAATAAGCAATGCCTAGTTAAAACAAGTTATTAAGCTGACTTTTGTAGTTTTTAAACTACTAATTTGAAAACTACAGCAATGGTCCCTGTCTCACGGGTCCTGCATAGGCCGGGTCTGCAAAGACAGACCCTTTGTCTCCCTGGCTGTTTCTGAGGCAGGAGGCTCACAAATTCAGTGGTAACCAGGTAGGTTCTCCCAGGCTGCTCCCAGGAATACATATATAAAAAAAAAATCACTGGATTGGGTATCAACATAACTGAATTCAGCTAGCTAGCTTCGTTAAATTATTTTTTTAAAAGATTGTGTCACAATCTACTCAGGATGTCTTGTAGAAGTTATTAATTTAAAGTAGAGTATTTTAGGCCACTGCTCTGTAATGCCAGCACCTCCTCCAGCTTGCCGAGCTCCAGCCGAAATATGGGGGTAAGTAAAGAAACCTTTACAGCATGGCTCGTACAAAGCAAAGCTGCCTGCAAATCAACCCATTGGTAAAGCATTGAGGAAGCACTGGGTACCAAAGCCACTCACAAGAGTGCATCCTCTACTGGAGGGGTGAAGAACCCTCATCAGTACAAGCCTGGTATTGGAGCTCTTCATGAAATTAGACGTTATCGGAAATCCACTGAACTTCTGATTTGCAAACTTCCCTTCCAGTGTCTGGTGTGAGAAATTGCTCAGGATTTCAAAACAGATCTGCACTTCCAGAGAACAACTACTGGTGCTTTGCAGGAGGCAGGCAAAACATATCTGGTTGGCCTTTTTGAAGACACCAACCTGTGTGCCATCCATGCCAAACGTGTAACAATTATGCCAAAAGACATCCATCTAGCACACCATGCATGTGGAGAACATGTTTAAGAATTCACTCTGATGGGAAACATTTCTTTCTTTAAAAAATAATTTCTTCTTCCTGTTATTAGTAGTTCTGAATGTTAGATATTTTTTCCATGGGGTCAAAAGGTACCTAAGTATATGATTGCAAGTGGAAAACAGGGAACAGAAATCAGGTATTGGCAGTTTTTCCATTTTCATTTGTGTGTGATTTTTTAAAATATAAACGTGGGGACATAAAGCATTAATGCAAGTCAAGATGTTTCAGTGAACAAGTTCCAGCAGTTCAACTTTTAACAATATAAATAAACCTGTTACATTTTCCTGGACAATGCCAGTATTTGGATTTTTTTTGAAACAAGAAAATTTCTTATTGATGGGAACTAAGTGGTGTTTGTAGCAATTTTATCATACATTAGATTCCATCCATTCACTATACTTCTTTGTTTTCTTTTTAAAGATTTTATTTTATTTTCTTTAGACAGAGGGGAAGGGAGGGTAAAAGAGAAGGAGAGAAACATCAATGTGTGGTTGTCTCTCGTGCACCCCCTACTGGGGACCTGGCCTGCAACCCAGGCGTGTGGCCTCACTGGGGAATCAAACCAGCGACTCCTTGGTTCGCAGGTCGGCACTCAGTCTGCTGAGCTACACCAGCCAGGGCCATTCACTACGCTTTTCTAACTGAGTTGTCCTATATGTGGATGTATTTTTAATGTTGTCTGTCTTCTGTGCTGTTCCTGTAAATTTGCTATTAAATACATCAAAATATTTTTAAAAAAGTAGAACATATTAATAATGTTTAAACAAGTTTAATGTTTCCCAGTGTATTTAGATATAGCAGAGATATTTCCATTTCATAGCCATTTGTCCATACAGAAATGTTTGCTTCTTTTTTACCATGTGTGCTCTTAGTGTATGTTGATGTCTTTACAAACACAGCAGAATTATACATCTGTTCCTTTAGTGTCATGGCAATTAAAAAAAGCATAAGCTACTGCTCATAACCCAAACACAAAATTTGTCTCATAATATACACACTTAAAATTCAGAAGTGCAGCACCGTAGCAGGCAATGTCTTAGATCAGACTTCTTCTAAATATAACAGCAGTGACCGGAATGCTTAAATATTTGCCATAGCTATAACCCTGTCATGGATTCTGAGGAAAAGTGTCAGTTACATGATGATCTTCTACTGATGCCTTACTTCATGTTCAGAATTTAAAATGTAAACTATAAGCCCTCTGCAAACATAGTCAGATTGAATTATACTATTTGAAAAGAAGAACTTGAGAAATATTTACATCAACTTAAGAGATGATAAGCATACATTGCAGAATAAAAATTTTAACATTAAAATGACTGACTTCTGCCACACTTTTTGCACCTTCTCAGTTATGTGATCCTGGACAAGCAAACTATTTAATGTTTCTGGATCTTTTTTATTTTTTCTGTAAAGCAGAGCAACTGGGACCATTCTGGAAAATTCATAGAGCTGAATATCAAATGACATAACAGCTATGGAATATGTTCTAAATTGTATTTGTTTTACAAATATAATATTTTCTTCTTTTCACTTTTTGTGTGTGTAAATTAGGTAGTAAGACACATGTTGACATGGGATAAATCTAGCAGTTCAGACAACCTTCACTTTTTTCTTGCAACTGGGATTTCTTATTAAAATTTTGGAATCAACAGTGATGAAACAAAAGTACCTACTGTAAGTATTATAGCAGAACTTCCAAAAGTGTTACTGAGTACAGTGGATAAAATAGTTGCTCTCTATTTTTCCCCAACTCTGGTTTTTATTATTCTTGTCAAATATTGTTAAAATACTTGCATGTTTTTTCATGCAAAGCTTCGTAATCTTTCAATTCCTTTAAAAACTGATAACCCAAATAAAGAATGTTAGTATTTCTAGGTGCAATTATATATACATTTATAGTAGGACATTTTTAGGGGAACCTAGGCACTCCCGTATGTGTGGGTTAAATGTGGTTATGCCATCTTCTACTCCTGGCAATCCTATGAGTGAGTGATGTCCACAATGTCTTGTCCTCAAGAGCCCTGCTCAGCTGCTGTAGATTTATACCTATGGTGCTTTTGTGGAATCAATCCATCTCATACTTGGTCTTCCTCTTTTCCTGTTGCCTTCTATTTTTATCAGAGTATTGCCTTTTCCAAAGAACCCTACCTTCCCATGATGTGCCCCAAGTACGACAGTTTTAGTTTTGTCATTTTTGCCTCCAGTGTTGTTTCAAGCTTAATTCACTCTAAGACCCACTTGTCTGTCTTCCTGTCAGTGCAGGGTATCTGGAAATACTCCTGTAACAAATAACTATCCAGCAAAGTTTATCAGGGGACCAGATATTTGCAGAAATAGAACTCTCATAGGACATTAGGTTTGAAATCTCATAGGGATTAGAAGTCACATGTTTTGTTAGAAAATGTAGGCAAAGCCTTATAGGAGGAAGAGTTTTGTAATTACATGAATGGACCGCCTGAGCTCTAGCCCCAACTCAGCCTCTTACTAGCTATATTGGTGTGTGATTATTTTGTCTTGTAAAGTCCTGGTTTTGATATTAGGGTAATACTGAGCTCGTAAAATAGATTGGCAAGTATTTCTTCCTTTTCTGTTTTCAGAGTTTTTTGGATTGTTATAACTTTCTCAGATTTTCAATAGAATTAATAGTGAGGGAGGCCATCTAGACTTGCAGTTTTCTCTTTGAAGGAAATTTCAACTGCAGTCCAATTTCTTCAGTGACATAGGGGTATTCTGATGTTCTATTTCTTTCGGTGTCAGTTTTAGAAATTTGTATCTTTCAAAGGATTTGTCTGTTTCATTTAAGTTGAGAAGTCCTAACCACAGATTCAGGTAGTCCAAAGATTTCCAAACAGGATGCATATAAAGAAATTTAAACATAGACACTTCTGAGTGAGCCAGTAGAATATCACACATGAAGAGAAGAACTTAAAGATTGCCAAAGAGAGAAGACAGAGTATCTGCAAAGAAGAGGCCATTAGAGTGATGAGGGTCTTTTTAATAAAATAATAGAAGCTAAAATACTATGGGACAATAATTTCAAGACTCTGAGAGAAAACCACCTATAAGAAATTCTAAAGTCCTATAACCAGTGAAATGATATTTTTAAATGGGGTAAAATAAAACATTTCAGAAAAACAAAGATGAGTTTGTTATTTGTATACTATCACTAAAGGAAATGCAAAAGAAAAATGTAAAGGATCCCAGAAGGAAGGCCTATAATGGAAGAACAAAGGGTGCGCAAAACCTGTGTCTATGTGAGTAAATATAAACAAAAGTTGACTGTATAAATTAATAACTGTGTCTATTTTCTGGATTTAAGTTTAAAGAAGGTAAACCTAAAATAATACTTATCAAAATATAACAAAAAATGTGTGATTGAAGTTAAAGTACTCTAATGCCCATGTATTGTTTAGATTGTAGGTAAAAATACTGACTGACTTCAAACACCATTAACTTAAATACATGTATTAAAATTCTCAAATTCTCTATATTCTAAATTCTAAAATAGTCTAATATTTTATGACTTACAAAACTGTGAAAGGACAAAAAACACAGAAAAAGGCAAATAGCAATGAAAAATGACATAGTAAAAAGAGAAAAATAGTGCAATGTGACATAATATAACAAAACTGAATATGTTGGTTATCTTAATAAATGTAAATGGCCTAAAAACTCAACTGAAAAATTAAATTTAACAGACTGATATAAAGAATGTTTATTGAGTACAGTACGTACAATGTGCAACACAATGTAGAAGTAAAGTGAGCTTAGTTGAATTGTAGAGAGTTATAAGATATAATCTCTGCTTTAAGCAGTCCGAGTAAGCTAAATGCATAGCCCAACATATGGGGTTGGATGGGCTCTTTATTGGTTTACTTCCTGTGTTAAAGGCAGGGGCTGTGCTTCATTCATCTTGGTCACTCCAGTACAAGCAGGGAGATGCATGGTACAGCTCTGTTCCTTTGTCTCCATTCAAGAAGTGAAAAGGAGGGAAAGGGGCGGTGGTGGCAGCTCTGTGGGATTCTGTAAAAAACAAACTAGATTCCTTCCTCAAAGAGCAGTAAACACTGTAGATAAGAAGATGCAGAATGTGGTGGAACCATAAAAAGGTCATTATGCAAATGGTGGGTCACCCTGGTCCATTCAGCTTCCTGTAGATTCCAGTGAGGACACAGAAATAGAGGAAAGTTTGTGGGGAACAGAGGGTTAAATTTTCTTCTCATCAACATAAGCAATTTCAAATCTCTTTGAGTGTATGAACTCCATATGGTAATATTATGCTTCTGTAATATTAATTGTTTTCCCAGTGAAGACTTTAGTTGTTAAAAAAGGCTTTATTTCTTTTGGGTAATTCCTATTTAATATGGCTACACCATGTGCATTTTAAACCTCTTTGTTTAATAAGAGAAAGCCCTGAACTCTTAAGATATACAAAGAGTGGTTTATAACATTATTTCAT
>PVJD01016957.1:0-19142 GCA_004026545.1 Mormoops blainvillei
TGATGGTACCATCTCTCAGCTGCCACCTGCCCGTCAGCCTCCTGGCCTGTGAAGACCCCACCCCGGTGGTGAGGGCTGTGAGGCTGTGGGGTATGCTGTCATGGTGGGTGGCCTGAAGCCCGTAAAGGTGACCTCTGGGCAGGGTGGCACTGTGCTGGAGTGGCTCACTGTGCCACCAGGAGAGGGGACAGTGGCTGTGGCTTCGCTGTGCCCGACAGCTCCCCCTCTGGTCCCCACCCTGTGCAGAAGGCCATGCAGGGCAGCAGGTGTGGGGCTGGAGCTGGGAGCTGATCCCCACCCACTGTTGGGGCCCCCCTCCCTGGAGCACGAGCAGCGACATCACCGGCCCAATGTCAGCTAAGTCCTTGGCCAGCAACTGCTGAGCCCAAGTGTACATCTGGTTCTGAGCTCCTTCAAGTGCCAAGTGCCCTCCCCTAGCTTTCTGAAGGAGAAGGACCAGGGACAGGCCACCCACTCGAGACCCTGGGCTTCCTGTGAACACATGCCCATGTGAGAAGGGACGCCACTGTCACCCCAGCAAGGGAGAGCCCACCAGACATCACGGGGGTCCCTCTGAGATTCAAAACCGTCCTGGGACACTAGCCGAGGCCATGGGGCAGCCCCAGGGCCCCAGGAGGATGAAGACAGAGGAACAAGGAACCTCGCCCGGCCTCAGACACACCTGGCTTCTGAGACCCCACCTGCTTGGGACAGATGGGAGGGCGAGTCAGCACCCCGGCTGCCCGTTGGCCCACGTCCCCGAGTCCTGGCTGCCCAGGGTCTTGAGAGCTGCCCGAAGGGTCCTCCGCAAGACCCCTGCCCCAACACACACAGTCGCCGCGGCTCCGGGCCAGTCCCGCCTGCCCCTGCGCCATCTCTTCCTGGTCCCCCGGCTCTAGCAACCGCAAGCGACGGCACCAGGGAGGAGAAGGTCATATTTACAAAATAAACCGAAATCTCCTCGGCCTCCCGTGGTAACGTGACAAAAAGCCAGGGCCAGTGGAACCGCCGCGTGAACTTCAGAACGGGAGGTCGCTCAGCACAGGCTCGTTATGGCGCGAAGCCGCCTCCGGGCGCCAGGGCCGCGGAAGCTCCCGGGAAATGTCTCAGCTCTGAGAAGACGCTCACCGTACGGCCTACCCCCAGCATCCGCCTGGCTTTAAAAGCCACATGTCACAGGGAACGATGATGTAAACAATGATGAGATGTGCTTGAGCTAACAGCCTGTTTGCAAAGATAAATGGCCAAGAGCCCTGCAGGCCGAGGGCTGTGACTGATACAAGTCACAGCGAGGCAGTGAAAAAAACAGACCAAAACAGAGGGTAGGAAAGAGTAGGTGATCGAACAGGAATCAGCAAGGGGGGAGGATGGCAGCGGGTCGGGGCGGGGCCAGGGGTGGGGGTGGGGGTTGCAGCCCGCGCTTCCATCGAGGGCCCAATATATGGTTTCACGACATCGGCGCTGGAAGCAGAACAGCCGTGCCCACGCTTCTTGGCTGGTTGAGTAAAAAGAATTTGTCGATGTTTCAACCTCATTTAAAAGATAAAGGGAAATGCCTCAGGTTTTAACAGGAGGGAGAAAAGAAAAAAACATCAGTGTGGAAGAATGAAAATCAAGACCCAAAATGAACACCTGAAGCGAGAACATAAAACGCAAATCTGCCATGATTTCCTTTGTGACGAGGCTCGTCCCTCCCCAGTGAAACAGTAAAATTCAGCCAAGAGCTCTTTCCAAGAGAAAGGACACGCAGCATCACCTCGGAAGACCCAAGAGTTAAGGGTGAATCTACCTCAGGTAGTTGAAATACTGGGATTTCAGCGTCAACATGAAGCAAAGAAGAGTTTACAGCAAAAACTATTAAATGTGATGAAGGTGAAACGTATGGCTCTTTCACGGTCAATAACGACAGCATAACAGCATGGGATCTACATGCTATAAAGATGGAGCGGAATATATGTGTAAAAAACCTGTTGGAAAAAGAAAAGAGAAGGGATGAGAACATGAGTAGAAGAGTCTGATGCTCCGTCACCGGGGACACGAAAAGCTGGCCACACATAAAGGAGCTGCGTGACAGTGCGAACTTCACGGTCGCTTCGCTGGGAGTCACACAGAGCGAGCCGAGCCCGCCTTGCCCTCGAGGACTCAGGGTTTGTTCAGAGAAGGTCTCATAAACCGGACTGCAAAGAAGAGCTCAGCGAAAAGGCAGGAGCGCAAACTGTTCCCTGCCTGGGTTAAGGGAAGAAGACCTCAAGGATCACACAGAAAACAGGTGAGAATTAAAATGTGCTTGCCTACAGATGAAACTGTCTTAAAAGGAGAGTCAAGGAAACAACTACTAAGGAAATACAATTTTTTTTAACAAAAGGACATATGGAAGTCTCCGGAAAGTGATGAGTAACAGGGAGTCCACGGAAAGGGGACAGTGTCCTGAGGGCAAGACGCCGCAGCTTTCAGTGCCTGTGTTATGTTAGACAGAGGCGAGGAACATGAACAGAAAAAACCATCCAACTTATGTCTTAGGAAAGAGGTGAATGAAAAGAAAAGATTTTATTTATTTATTGAGAGAGAGGGGAAGGGAGGAAGAAGGAGAGGGAGAGAAACTTCAGCGTGCGAGAGAGACAGGGATGGGTCGCCTCTCGTGTGCCCCCGGCTGGGGACCCGGCCCGCAACCCCGGCACGTGCTCTGACCGGGGGAATCAAGCCGGTGGCCCTTTGGTTCGCGGGCTGGCACTCAATGCACTGAGCTGCACCAAGCAGGGCGCAAATATATATATATATTTTTAATGAGAAAAAAAAAGGGAAAAGTAAATGATAAAAGTGAAAGCCAAAAATTTCCAAAAGGTGTTGTCACGTGGCAGGCAGCCCGCTCTCTAGAGTGGGCACACTTAATGAGAAGGTGGGTTTCCCCATTCCCCTTTGATGAATGAGGTTGCATTGAAACAAACAAATTAAAAAAAACAAAACCCGAAAAGGAGGGGAAAACTCACAGATCACACTTGACTACACAGGCCCCCACACACGAGGGGACTGCCACCTGCCCTTGCTGTTAGGGAGAGACCCAAAGGACACCCAGTAAGCAAAGCTGAGACACAGACGTCACGCAGCACCTAGAAAGTCAGAGCTCATCGATCGTGGAGAAAGGAACTGGAGAGGAAAATCCCCCCCAGCCATCTAGATCTGACGGTTTTAGGGACTAATTCACCGAAACCCCCAGGGAAGGCCTGCGTCTCACGTCCCATAAATGTCTGCACCCTTGACTCCGGGGTCACCTAGGCCATGCAGGCCGTTGGGCGGAAGTGACCCTAACCCTGAAACCTGATTAAGGACGGTCATTCGGAGGGAAGCCAGGCACCGCTGACTAAGCAAATGCGATTAAACTGGTTTCCCGGAGGAGGAGGCCGGGGCTCAGCGTGGGTGCGCAGGGAGGCCCGGCCCACTGGCCCCAGGAGGGTCCGCCGACGCTTTTCCGACTAATCGCTAACAGGCAGCGCGGGAAGGAAACAAACCATGGGCCCCAGCAGGCCGGCGGCCCCTCCTCAGGACACGGTGCGGTGGGGCCGGGGGCTTGGGGGGCGAGGCTGCCCCAGGAGAGGACTGAGAATATATCGTTCTTCCAGCGGGTGGGTCCGTGAGCACAGCCATGTGGATCGGAATCTTAGCATGACTTTTCACGGCACTTGGCAAACTGGGTCTTCAGTTCTTTTGGAAAAACGGGCGGAAAATATACCCAAGAAAGCAAACATAACGGGAAATAGAATGAAAATGAACCTACTGAGAGAAGGTAAGGTCTTCTAAATTGTAGAAAACATGACAAAGCCATGGTGGTAACTTAAACGTTTCAGCACGCTCTAAAACATAAGGAAAAATGAATTGAAATAGAAATAGGCTCTGAGTCTATTTCTATTTAAATTCATTTTTATTTATGTGTGAAACATAAGACAACGGAGGTAGGAAATGTCATTAAACTACGTCCGGCTAACTGAGGTCAGGAGAAAATAAATTCTAATTCCTGTCTTCACATAACTTCCCGCTGTGTTAAGGAGACACATTATTCCAAAACACTGGGTGACTGACCACCTGGAGACAGAACGTGCTGTGGTGGCCACATGACTCTCAGAACTGCGACAACGGAATCCGTGGAGTGGATGGCACTGTGCCAACACTGCAGCCCTGAGTGGCCGGGCGGCAGAATGACCAAGGGGCTGAGCCGCGAAGAACTGGCCTTGTGCACAAGGGACACAGGTGACACACGGAGAGAAGACACTCACGACACAAGGACAAACAGCTACTACCCACAATATTCCGGAGTCTGCAAAGGAGATGAAGAAGGCCACCCGAGGACGCAGAAGGTAAACAGCAAAGGTTCCGGGCAGATGATGTGCCCTCGAGAAAAAACAAACCGCCCACCCGAGGCCGGCAAATCAAAGACGAGGAGGCGCTCTCGCGGAAACCTGCAAAAATGAAATGTCTACAGCTCACGCCCCGTAGACCTACGAAAGGGATAAACATCTTCCCAGGCTTCTGGTGATCTAAATTGGTAAAGCGTTTGGAAGCGCAACGGGGTAAAGCCTCTAGGAACTGCAGAACGTTCGTGGCTTGTGCTGTAGTAGCCCCTGTGCCAGAATTCCTGAAGAGATGAGTTGAAAAAAGAAGCAAAGTATATACACAAAAGTCCATGTATAACAGCAAAAACCTGGCAGCGGCCGAACACGGCGGGATGGGGGAATCTGGCTGCGTGCAGCGGCCCTGCTGCCTGGAGCTGGCGGTCGGCACCGGCCCCGAGGGCGGGGGCGGCTCCCCTGGCTGGGCTGGCGGGGAGGAGTGCATGCGGAAGGAAGTGGGTTCTGGCGTTCTGCCTGAGCCAAGAAGCTGGGGGAAGGGGAAACTCAGGCTGAAGACACACCTGTTCCAGGGTGTGTCACACTGGGCGCCCTGTGCCCAAGTGTCCACAGTGTACATGGCACAGGTGGGGCTGTGCCAAAGCTCCCTGGAGGCCTGCTACCCCCGAGAGTGCACGAGCTGTCCCCGGGCCCAAGAGCTCGGGGGTGGCGGGGAGGCCAGCCAATGGACCGATCGATGGTTCCTGGGAGACCCTGCTCCTGAACTTTCCGGAGGAGGGTGAGCACTGGGGGGAAGGCCCGCTTGCGGAGGGGCACTGGCGCTGGCCCCCCACCTGGCCTACCCCGCCGCACACAAACCATGACACACTGGACACTGTGAAGCAGAGCCCACCCTGCCACCACGGCCTTTCGTTCCGCCCCGGGCTGTCTGCCCCGTTCCTGGGACAGTCCCAGGAGGACTCCTGTGATGAGGTGGGCACACTGGGCCTGCCCTCCTGGACAGAGAACGTCCCACGTCTACAGGCTGACAGCTCTGGGGGTCACGCTGCTGGGAGGTGGGGCCGGGGCAGTGTGTCCAAGTGGAGGTAGGGAGTCCCTGTCACCAGGACGCATCCCACCTGCCTGCCCTCCCTCCCACTCAGGCCAGGATCTGCTTAGGGTCACCCCACTTCTGACCTTTTACATTCTGACACGGAGGCCTGATTTCATCCCCAAACCAAGGAGGTTGCAAAATAGGGCAGTTAATCACTAGATGAAAAGACATCCCAGCAGGCCGGGGGCTCGGTCACCGCTGTGTCTGGGAAGCATCTGTGGCCTCTCCCTGGGCCAGAAAGACACAGAGACCTGGAGAAAAAGGGAGTCTGAGGCCCTTGAGTGTGGAAAAGGAGGGGCCTGCACCCTTGTCCCTGGCTTCCGGTGTCCCCCCCAGGGAGCAAGCAGGGAGACCTGACCCTTAGAATCCAGCCCTGGGTGCCCAGGCGGATGCTGCCAGCATTTACCAGTCTGGGAGCTTTAGGGTAGAGAGAAGGAGGGGGTCAGGTGGCGCAAAGGTGAAGGTGGGTTCTTCGGGGGATTCGCTTACTCTGATGACTAGCCACCTTTGGTGTGTCCCCCGCCCCGCCCCAGGTGGCACCTTTGAGCCCATAGCAGGGCAGGAAGGGGAGGAGCAGACAGGCCTCTGGTGTCCCAGGTCCACCCCCGCACTTCTCATCTTAGGGAGGAAGCCCGATGTGCGGTCACTTTAAAACCAGCCACGTCTAGCTGAGTTCCCATCTCTGTGATTCTTCTCTTTCCTCGCTCTGCTCTTCCTCTCCTCCGGACACCCACAGGAAGCTCTCGAGAAATGAGGTTTCCTGATGCCATGTTTTCCCTTGTTCTCTATAGCTCCCCAAATTAGATTGTATTCCCAGCTAATAAATTCAATTACATCCCATCTCCATTAGCAAACCAGGGCTGCAGTTGGAGGAGTTAGCCCCTGGGACAGGGTGGCTCGGCCTGGTGCCGACGGTCCCTGCCCTGCCGAACCCATCTGCCCTGCAGGGACCTGGCGCAGGGACAGCTCAGACACCCCAAGCATCAGACAAGAAGGGGCTCAGGAGTAAACTAGCGCCGTGTGCCGTGCCCACCTCTAGGTCTCGGCCCTGAAGACACTGCGCCAACAACATGAAGACGCACGTGCACCAGGTCACTCGACAGCATCTGAACTGAGGTGCCGGGAACCCTGGCGGGCCCCTGTCAGGAAAGTGGTTAAAGAGAGAAGCCCGGTGGGGTGTCCCCACTGTCCAAGCGAGGGACGCCCTGCACCACCAGGGCCGCTTTGCAGGGTGCGCTGGTGAGTGGGGGCAGCGCAGAGGACCTATCGTGTGATACACGTCATGTCAGAAAGAGGGGGACACAAGAAAACACGGGTGAGCCTGCCCGTTTGTGCAAAGGAAACACAGGAAGGAAAAGGCAGGAACCAATGAGGTGGGTCGCCCGCAGGGACGGGCGGGGGTGGGGGCGGGGACGAGGGGAAGCAGCGCCTCGCGGAACCCCCTTTGCGTGCAGCTCTGGCACTCAGAGCCCCAGCGCGCCGGCTGGTTTTCTGTGTCGCCCCGCCCAGGCTGTGGCCCCCAGGCACTCAGGTGAACCCGGCCCCGGGGGGTTCCGGAGACCAGGCTTACATCTACAGCAGGGAAGACGGTCTGTGATAACGAGGGTGGTGCCCCACCCGTCCGTGGAAGGGTGGAAGGGCGTTAAGACCAAGTCAGGAAGCTCTGCCTCAAGCTGCGGCATCTGCCCTGGACCTGCCGGGCCCCACCGTCTAGTAAGACAATTCCTGGACATAAATGTTGTTACAGATCGAGTTTCCTACATCAAGCTTAAAGGGGAATTCGCCCACATTCTCACCTTGCATGCTAGTGCGGTTTCCTTGGTGACATCTAAATCCGTGGTAGGCGCGCACCCGCGTGTGTGTCTGTGTGTATTTGTATCTGTGTCTGTATCTCTGGGTCTACTATCTGTTATGTGTCTCCCTATCTGCCTGTCTCTCTATCTTGGCTTCTACACGCCTTTTCTTTAAGAAAAGGAAGCAGGGCCTCTTGCCGAAACAGCCGGTCCCAGGGCTCAGGCAGACACCGCTCAAGGTGAGTCTGGGACATCTCTGTGACCCCGGAAAGTAAGGATGCACCCCCGAAAGGATGGGGTAGACCAAAAGGACACCAAAGCCAGTCTGAAGGTGCTCTATAAATGCAACCTATGCCATGTAATGTCACATGCCATGTAAAGTGACATATAATGTAACATGTCATGCAATGTAGCATGTGCCATGTAGTGTATAATGTATAATGACGCTGGTGTGACGTGAGGGCTTTTGCTCCTTGCTCCCTCAATTGTCTCGATTTTCTTTTCGACATTATTTTTCTTTTATTGATTCCAGAGAGAGGGCAGGGGAAGGAGGGAGAGGGGGAGGGGAACAGTGCTGGGCGAGAAGCACTGAGCCACTGTCCCTCTCCCAGGCCCTGACGGGGACAACCTGCAAACCCTGCGGCCTCTCGCTTTGCTGGATGACACCCCCCACCCCCTGCCACTGAGCCACACCGGCCAGGACCTGATTTTCTTTTTCAAATAAGAGGAATTTCCTGGCGCCCTCACCCGCCCCACGCTTCCACTTTCAGCTGTGTCACCACTCGGCTCTGAGGACGGGCCACTCTCCTGGGCGCGGGCGGTGATTACCCCCATGCCGCGCCACCCCCCCTCGGAGCCCAGGGGAGGCGCCTTCGGCTTTTAGCGACGTGCGCACTGCTCCTTCGGGAACATCACCGGCATCACCGGCCTTCGGCTGGGTCGGCGGTTTGCAATCTGGCCACACAAACCCATGGTCGCTCACGTGGAGTAGACCCTGGGGCATCTTTTGCGGGTGACAGGGACAATATTTAACTTAAACACAGACCACTTGGCCGAGGCACAAGGCCAATTTGCCTGAAGACCAGGCTGTTCTGATTTTTAGCAACCTGACCCCGCCCCCCCCATTTCTTATACACGATTAATTTTTCAGTTTAGAAAATGAGACCTTGAAGGACAAGATTGTGGGGCCCCTGCTGTCCCCAGGCCTCCTGCTGGCCTCTTCTCGCTGTGTTCTGCTCAGTCTCCAGGAGTTGGAGAAGCGCGACCCGCAGAGGGGACAGGGAGGTGGCGATGAACCCCGAGGGGTGAGAAAAAGGGCTCTTTGGCAGAAGGGCTGAGTCACAGGGGAAGGGTTCTGGGCCAGCTGCCCTCCGTGAGGTGCCACAGCGGCCCCTCCAGTGCCAGCCTCCCCATGACTCCAGGGAGCTCCCAGCCCAGAACAGGGAGGGAAGGACAGCTTTGGCCTGACCACAGGGGCCAAGTGAGCCAGCATGGACACCCGTGCAAATCGGGGCGCCCATCAGCGCCTTGACCGCCATGGCCGCGGACCCTCGGCTGTGTTCTCCGTGGTTCCCTGGACGCCTGCACTTGGACAGGCCACAGGCATCTCGAGCTGGATACAACCCCAACGGGAACCCCCATCTCATGCTGCATCGGGGACCCTCTGTATGAGGCCTCAGGTCCTCACGAATGTGGACGCCCCCTGCCCCTCACTGTCTGTACTCCCCGGTCACTGGCCCCTTCTTCCCCCTCAGTCTGTCCCCCAACCTGGGCCATATCCTGTCACCCTGGGCCGCGGTGAAGAACCCCTCCTGTGGCCCCGAGTGGGACTCTCTCACCAGGCCCTGTGGCCCTGAGGCCCCCCAGCCATGTCCCTCCCACCAGGGGACACAGGAGACTCACGCGATGGTCTTCCCCCAGTCGCACCACAGTGCCTTCCCCACGGCCTCCATGTCCACCTTGAACGGGGCGAGGCAGAGCTCCTGGAGGAGGGCGCCGGGGTCAGCGGGCTGGCAGGCGGTGGCCATGAAGAGGTGGTACACTGCAACGACAGCGTGGGGGACGAGGACGGTCACCTCCGGCCTGCCCCGCCCTCCCTGCCCACCCTGCCCTCCCTGCAGGCTGGGGCTCCCTTTCCAGAGGTGCCTGGGGGCGGCCATGGGTCTCTAATGGGTCCAGTGAGGGACTGCACTCCCCGTCGCGGTGGCGACTCACTCGTCCCGAGAGTGAGAGGCGGCACCGGGCGCAGGGACAGCTGTCGCTCGCACAGCTGGATTACCCTCACCCAGCCCCTGACGCGTTCCCAGCGCCTCACAGGCGCGGATGCCAAGGCAGCAGGCATGGCTTGCTGGGGCTGGACCCGGGCCTCACCCGCGATGCCACTGGCCTTTGTCTGCAGTGAGGAGGAGGGGGACCTGCTGGCCCTGGGGAGGAGGCGGGGGCGGGGGGCAGGGAGGACGCGGCAAAACACTGTCCTGTCCCAGGGAACACGGGGACCAGGTTGCCTCACCCAGCCCTGGAGCTCCCAGGCTCATGTCCCGAGACTGACAGTCCCCAGTAATAAATGAGCCCACCGACTGTGGCACGACGTGTCCCACCCTCCCGTCTTGATAAGCTCACGACCCAAAATGAGACGCTGTCACTCAGGCAGTGCACCAAGGCTGCTTCCCACTCCTCCTCCTCAGGCCCAGCAGCTGCTCTGTCCCCTCCCCCTGTGGGTGGTGTCCTTCCCAGACCCGCTTAAGGGCCCCGCTGAGGCTCGGGGTGCTGGCTCGCCTGCTGCCCCAGGCCACGCTGGGTCCTCTGCCCGGCAGCTCCACCTGCCCCACCAAGTTGCCCCTAAGGAGCCCACCTGTGGGACAGGTGGGGTGACAGGCGCCTGGGCAGCTCAGGAGGCTCAGACACCGAATGAGAGGAGGAACTCTAAACCGGCACCCAGCCTCCTCCAAGGGTCCTCTCTCCGGTGGTCCCCCCGCCACTATTCCAGGGACCACACCCCTAGTCTCACCACCAGGACGCCTTTCCCCGCAAACCCCAGGCCCAGACGTGGCCTGTCCCCCTGTCCCTCCTCCACACCTCCTCCCCCTCCCCGGAGGTCCCCCTGCCCGGCCCACGCCCTGGCCCACTTCCTCAGCGCCTCATTTAGGCGGGCAGAACATTTCCTCCTTTCTGAGGACGGTTTGTGCTGCCCTGTCACCTCCCACTCTTTTCTGACACATGTGCATCCTCCAGGCAGCTCTGCATGTTACTATTTGTCAGATGAGCAGGACAGCAACATCTAGCTGCGTTCTTGGGAGCGAGGCGGGTGCCTGGGGCTGGCCGTAGGAGGGTCGGGGCTGGCGGGGCCCCTCCCGCTCTGGAAGGCTGGTTTTGGGGGGACTGAAGGTGACCGTGCACTCCGTCAGAGCTCAGGGCTCTCCGCTGCACGCGACAAAACCACTGAGGGTGATGTGACGCAGGACAAGCCTGTTACAGAGATGCTGGTGGCTCCCACATCCCCAGAGGGTCAGATCGTCCAGCAGAGTTGGTCCTCAGGGCCAGGCGGGGTGCCTCCTCTGTCCCCGGCAGGGGAGTCTGGGTGAGGGGAGGGGGATGGGCAGGAGGGCGCTGTCCCCTCCGCCTGTCCCCAGTCCCCAGCCTCCTGTGGAGGACAAATGCCTCTCTTGCTAGTGTATTCAGCTCAGTCTCTTCCTGCTTCCTCTGCCACAGAGAACAGCCCCCGTCCCCACCCCATGGCCTGCCCTGACCCGCAGCCTCGGTGCCCACCCTAGAGCGAGGCCAGCCCCCTGCCGGCAGCCCCTGCCCTGGGCTGGCTGTGGGGCCACCCCCTGGCCTGGGCGCTGGCCTGGCCCTGAGCTGGTCACCTCTGCCTCCCAGGGGTGGGCCGCTGCCCCTCCGTGGGGACGGAGACCCGCGCCCCCCTTGCACTTCCCTTCCTGCCCTGGGGCCGCCAGAGCCCCACACCCGGGCTTAGGGGCAGCCGGGCCACCGCCCAGGGTTGGGGGCCAGAGAGCAACCCCTGTGCTTACACCAGCCTGGAGACGTCGCTTCCACGCGAAAGAGGCAACATCACAGTTTTAAAACCGAATAAACTGCCTGAAGTTTGACAATCAGCTTTTTGGGCTCCGTCCCTGTGAGGTCACCTGTTGACTCACTCGGCTCCGTCTCTCTGAGGCCCGGGCTGGCCTGCTGCTCCCTGCGGGTCTGGACAGGAGCCTCCCCGGCCGCGCGTCATCAGGGGTTCAGAGAAACGGCCCTGAGTTGAGGGCATGTGGCCGACGAGGGCACGGGCGTCCCTCAGGCACAGCGGCAGAGGGCAGCGGCTCCCCCAGGGGTCTGGGCTCCAGGCTGCAGGGGGGGCACACTGCGACCTTGGGCGTCTGGGTTTCTAAGGAGAGATGGGGGTCCAGCCGTGTGGAGCCGATGGGCCGTGTTCTGAGCCGCCTGTGGTCTGTATCTGCACATGTCGCAGGAGGGCTGATCGTATGTTTGTGGAGAGAGAACCACAGACCCCTCATCGTCCTCTTCCCAGGGCTGGTGGGGGGCCCCACAGCAGTGATGGTGGGGGCTGAGCTGGGGGGAAGGGCCTGCTGCTGGGAGCCCTGCTCGTCAGAGTAACCGGGCTGGGGACTGAAGACACAGCCTCCCCTTTGGGGCCATGGGCTGGGGCGGGGAGCAGCCAGGGGCCTCCAGGGGCCCTCTGCACCCTTCCAGGTGGCCACCGAGGGGGCCACCAGCTCCTGCAGACCTGCTGCCCTCTTGGCCACAGTGTATTTACCTAAGAAATGGGACCCCCACCCCTCGCTGGGTGGGCTGAGGGGCTGCTTCCCAGAGGATGCATTTAGGGGTACGACCCCACCTCAAATCGAGCGGCCTGTCCGTGTGAGGTTTCAGGGTGAGCCACCCTCAGCAACTCACAGGACCCTGGGGTCCAGTGGGGACAAGGGTGAGGGTGTGGGGGAGGGGCCCAGAGGGCGTGATGACAGAGGGCACAGGACACTGCTGGAGGTGGCGAGCTAGACCTGCACTGGCTTGAGTCCGCACGGGTGCACACATGTGTCAGAACCTTCCAGGTTGTACACGGGAGCGTATTCAGTCGTTCTACCTCAGTCCCACGCCACGAGGCAGGTTAAGGACAGTGAGGGCAGGGGAAACGCCCAGGGCGGGTCCCCTCTGAGCGGTGCCGTTTCGCGTGGTCTTCATCGCCTGCCTTCCGCCCTCCTGTGTCGTCCATGCCCGCTCCCCGCCGGGGCGGCCGGTGAGGGCCGCGCGCCTGCCCGGGACCCAGTGCCCGGGGCGGCGGCGGGGGGGCGGGGTGACGTCAACAGAGCTTGGTTTGAACACGTCGCCCTCAGTCTTCCTCAGCCCGTTCTGAAACAGGGAAACCACAACCGAGACAACGAGGGACTGAAACCCAGAAACGCCGCGCCCAGGACGGGCTCCTCCTCGGCCTCCGAGGCCCGTGAGCCGTCGCCCCCGCGCCCCGCACGGCGCACGGCTGTGTGACCGCGGAGCTCGGAGCCCGCACGCCCCCAAGACACAGGCCTCTGGTAAATTGGGGGGGCGGGCAGCACTGTAAGTGAAGGAACAAACGCGCCGGGGGTGCCCCACTCCTGGCCAGTGACGGCCGACGTGCCGAGTCCGCCCTGGCTTCTAGAAAGCTCAGCGCGGTTTGGGCCTCACCTGCCTCAGCCAAGGTCTCGAGAGATGCCCCCCACCCCCCGCCCCGCCTGCTTTAAACACTCGCTGAATGTTGTCCTCCCTGGGGGGGCTTTGGTGCTGTGATCTGACACCATGTCACGTCTCGGCCCCTTATCATACCTGTGTCCCTATCAAGAGCCACCCTCTCTACTCCTTCTAGAAGCAAGTTGGGAGTCCTGGATAGGACGCAGGTCAGGTTCTGGGTCCATTGCGGGCCACTTCAGGGAGACTCGCTGCTTCCCTCCCAAAGCCACAAGCTGGGAAGGCCCCGTCCAGGCTGGTGACCGCCAGGGCTCCTTGCAAATAACCAATACAGCAGGCGTCACTCTCCTCTCATGTGACACAATGGGACGGGGGCCCGTGGAGGGGAAGTGACCTGCCCCGAGGCACACAGCCGCCCCCCAGAGGTGGAGCAGGGATGCGGTCCTGGCCACGCCCCTCTCAGTACGCGCGGGGGAGAAGGTGAGGCCAGCTCACACCGAAGCCTGGTGGGGGGCAGGCTCCTGGGGGGTGAGTGGGTCGCAGAGTCCCACAGGCGGGGCGCCATGAGGCGCCCCCAGAACACGAGGTCGCCTGAGGACAACGGCCCCTCGGCCTCTGCTCCGCGTCCCCGCGGGGCTGGTGCGCCTCATTGAGCAGGCGTGGCCGACTCAGTCCCATTGCTCTTGCTGGTGTCCCTGAGGGACACCTGGCGCCCTCGGAGAAGGGGAAAAGAGAGCGGAGCGGCAACAGGGGCTCCCAGGTTAGTTGCCCTGAGCCAGGGCGGAGGGGGCGTGGCCAGCCTCCCGGGCAGGCCCCCAAGGCGGCTGGAGCCAGGAGGGAGCTGGGGGCTGGGACTTCCTTGCAGGGGACCCAAGGGGAGGGACGAGAAGCCAGCTCTGTGGGAACCAGGGACAGGGACAGAGCCAACCGCAGAGCAAATGTACAAAAAAGGAGAACATTCCTATCCCGGCCACCGCGAGCTAGAGAACAGATGGGGGACTCTCCCATTCGAAGCACGGAAACATCCCCAGTCACGGCCACGCACGGTAGCGGCCCGAACCCGACACGGTTCCCAGAAATGGCACGAGAAACTGCAGATGGGTAAAGGCAGAGGGGTCGAGGGGCAGAGGGCTACTTCCCGAGGTCCGCCCTCCCCATCGGTCTGTAAGTCCAACTGACATTCAAATCCCAACAGACATTTAGCCCGAAAACCAGCAAGCATTCCAGGCGAGTCATGTGTTTCGTGACGTGAAGGAAGGACCCTTTAACATCGCCCTCCAAACTCCCCTGATCACACCTCTGTTCCGTGCCCTGGACTTGGGCGGACACCTGCCCACCTGCCATCGTCCCTGAGCGTCCAAGGGCAAGTCCAACCCGATGTGGCTGCTGTGTGTGGAGCTGTCAGCTTTATAGTGAGTAAAAATAGAAGACGCCGGCTACATCTGAATGTCAGATAAACAGCGATTTCTTTGTATAAGTATGTCCTCAATATTTCATGAGACATACTTAAATAGCTTGTCATTGATCTGAAATTTGAATCTGACCGCCGCCCTGGGTCTTAGCCAGGAGGCTCCGCCCCCGCCCTCCGCCCGGGCGGGGCGCCTGGCTGGCCTTGACCGCCACTTCCTCACGGCCCAGGCCTGGTCCCAAGGCTGTCCTTCAGTTTCACCTCTGGAACTCTCTGGAGTCTCCACTCCTCCTCTCTGAGTCCTCTGCCCTCACCCCCCACCTCCGGTCCCCCTGCCTTGGGCCCTGCCCCCACTCCGGTCCCAGCCCACACTGCGAAGGCACGAAGGCACGGGGATGCTTTTAAGCTCATCCATCTGATACCCTGCAGGTTCCCCCTTGGCCCTTGGAGTGAAACCCGAACCGCCTGCTTGGTCCTGCAGCCCAGCCGTGGGTCAAAGCGCTGCCCTGGCCCTGCCGCGCTCAGTCGGAAAGTCCCTAGAATCAGGGCCTTTGCAGTGCAGCCCTGGGGGCCGGAAGCTCTTCCCGAACCCCTGGGGGCTCGTGTTCGGGCCCCACCTCCAGCTCGACACCCTCAGCTTATTTCTTCGGCATAAGTAGCACCATTTATGTACCTCCTTGACAGGGAACAGGGCCTCTCGGCCCCACGGCTGGGCCATTCCTCGTGTGGGGCTGTCCCGGGCTTCCACCTTCCAGAATCCCCTCCCAGTCATGACACCGTGTGACCCACCTGTGTGTGAGACGGAGGAAAGTTTCCAGGAGAAATGGTTTAGTGCTTTCCCCATGGCCCCTTATCTGGCCATCTTCCCAGCCAACAGGCAGCCCTGTTTCCTCCTTTACACGGACCCATGGAACCTTCCAGAGGCGGTGAATGCACAGGCAGAGCGTGCTGACCTGGTGTCCTGGCCACTGAGTTTCTGATTCAGTAACTGCTTGTGAGACCTCGTCCCCGTGACGCTGGGCTCTGCCAGGGGAGCCCTGAGCTGCTTTCACTCCCGTGGACGTGTGACCACATGGCAGGCGTCAGCATCCGGTTATCTGCTTGTCAGTCGCTGCCTTTTGCCTTCTCAGGTGATGCCTGGATAGGGACCCTTCCTGGTGAGCCTGGCGGGCATGGGGTGCAGAGCCCTGGGGAGCAGAGCGGGCACCGCCCAGGCCACGGGTGGGTCACTGCCTCCCTGCCCCTTGGTTGCCAGCAAGCTATGCTCACTCGGGACCTGCTGACAGGAGGGACCCGGAGGTGGGCTCACCTGGGGTCCCAGCATGGCACACGTGGGGAGCACTGCCGCTGTGGTGTGATGGAGTCTTTGAGGGGACATGCAGGGGGCAGAGGAGAGGGTCACGCCCCAGGGTGGTGCGTGGGGTGGCCAGGGGTGGTGGGCGGAGAGCTGGGAGGGGCGGAGGTGGTGTGGCCTGGCAGGGCCTGCGGGACTGGAGGGCAGTGAGCAGAGGGCAGAGTGGACTTGGGTCAGGTGGCAGATGAGGACAGCGAGAGTTTGGGTCTCTGGTCCCACAGAATCCACCGTATGAACCACGAGGAAGGGAGGGAGAGAGACACCCGGGAGCAAAACGAAGGAGACGCTGTGAGGCCTAATGAGAATGAAGGAGGAAAGGCCTGGCTAGGCCACTCGGGCCCCGGTGCCCGGGTCCCCTGCGGAGGCTTGGCTACTGTGTCCCAGCTGATCCCGCTCTGACAAAGCCACTTCGAACCGTGCTTTAAACAAGGGTGGAAGCGATGTCTTTAGAAATCAAAGAAAATGCTGAAATAAAACAATCTCAGGGAAGAAGGGCGTTTCCAGGAACAACAGTCCCTTCACTGTGTTCCGACCAAGGAGCGTTTGTTTTGGTTGGGACCCCCCGCTCCTGCTGTGTTGACATAACCCTCCTCGCCCGAGAACAGCCGAGTTCTCTAGAGACCTCACCCGGCCCGAGGTCGCCCTGCCCCGCAGGGAGGGCGCCAGTGACGAGGACTCCCCTCTGGGGGCTGGAGTGGGGGAGTTGGGGGCCAAAGGGCACCCCTGGCATGGCGGCTGGGGATGGGGCAGAGAGTCCTGTCAGCATTGCGGGGGTCTCTTCACCCACCAGGAAGAAGGTGCAGGGCAGGCAGGCGGCACAGGCCCGGCGTGGGCGCTAAAACGACAGCGGCCATCTTGGCCACTTCCCCGTCGCCCCCTCCCAGCCCCTGCTCGTCCGCCTCAGCCACGGCATCCCCCCTTTCAGGGGGCTTTCCCCGCGTCCCCAGGGCAACAAGAGGCCCTTCTCAGGGCCCACCGAGTGCCTGCCAGCACCAGGCACTGCCCTGCAAGGGACACACCCAGCTCAGACGTGATGGGGTCACAGGGTTGAAAAGCCCACCCCATGGGCTCACTCCAGGGAACTGAAAGGTGTCAGGACAGCTCTGTCTGGTCACAGGCAGGTGCCTTGCCCCTCTGTGTCTCACGGGTCAGGCCGTGGCAGACGTGGCAGAGAACAGGGTACAGCCCGTGTCCCATGTCCTCCCTGAGACGACCCTGGTGGCAGGCCAGGGCCCACTGAGGGGAGAGCCCACCATGCCAGGTGGACCTCGGGAGAGACAGGCTCTGGGCCCGAAGGAGGGGACACTGGGAGCCGGCCCAGCAGGCTCCACTCTCGGGGGCTGGAAGCAACACGGCGCGGGGCCCCCAAACCACAGTCCCACCACCGCTGCCGGACGCCGGTGTTAACAGAGAAGGAGCTGGAAGGTTGGCTCATTCCGGGGGAAAGCCAGGAGGGAGGGGCTTTCCCAGGGAGCTGTTTGCCTAAAGGAAGGACTCTAACTCAACATTTCCTTGACGCGCTGCTGACCGTCGCGTCCATGTGGACACGGACGTTTCTCAACAGCCCTGGCCTGGGACCGACCATACGCACACTGACTGGCATGCGCCTGTGGAAGGGAGACAAGAATCCAGAAACTTCTCCTTGCAGGGAGAGTCAACAGACACACTGAGCTGATTAGCAAATGGGATTCCTTCAGATTTGGGCTTCAGGACTGGAAGTGCCTCGGACTGGACACAGCATGGCAGCCTGAAGTGGCCCATGCACTGCGCTTCCTGTGACGTCCTGTGACGCCCTGGGTGGGGGGGACGTCCCAGTGCCACTCATATAGGCAGAAAGTGAGGTCTTTCCACGATTATAGAGGCCTTGACAAGAGCCCCACGTGCCCCAGCCTGGCCCTTGGGAAAGTTTGTGTTTCCCGGGACAAGCGACAGGAGGTCACTTGGGTCGGCGTGGGCCGGCCCTTCTGAGTGGCAGCGGGCTCGTGAGATCAGGAGCTTCCCACGCAGTCCCAGAGGCTGACCGTGCAATGTGTGGAAACATCCTCTCTTCTGATGGATGAGAAGCTATTCAGTGGCTATACACACAACCCCCGAAACGCGCGCGAGCTTTGAGTCTTCCGGAAACAGAAGAGTGCACACGAGGCCCGGGGCAGAAAGAACCCTCGCCAACAGCCAGAGGTTCGTGACCATGTGCAGGATGCAAGCAGAGTGAGTGAGAAAAGCAGCCCCACTGCAAACCCGCTGCCGATGAGTTCCCGAACCGACGGACTAGTTTACTTAAAAAAAGATTCCGCACTGCCCTTCTGGGCGGCGAAGTCTTCCTCACCGAGCAGATCTGGCTGAAGCCACAGCTTGGGAAGAAAACACTGTGTGCTCCATATTCTACTAATTACTGCTGGGCTCCAAGGACAAGAATTTACTAATAACCTCATGAAGTTGTCTTTACTTTTTCCAAGATACAACATTAGCCAGACCCCTCAGAATAATTTAAGATTACAGAACTTTGGACTTCCACCAGAACGTGTATCTCTTTCTCGGTAAACAAGGAAGGCCTTTCTTTATATGTGATCATGACATAGTGTTTTATTTACACATGCTTCACGGGGTGCAGCTTCTGCACACCACAGAAAAACATTTATTTATGTAAAAACAAAACAAAACAAAACAAAACCAAAAAAACCGGCACAGCTCAGCTCTCTGTCTTGCTAAAGAGAAATGTTCATTTCTTTGGAAACAAAACAGTAAGTTCCCTGTCAAGCCGAATGGATCCTAACACAAAAGAAGAGAATAATATTATTTTAAGATTTTGCTTTACGCCTAACTTCAGCCAAAACACTTAGGTGGCAAGATCAGTTTTCAGATGGTATTATACTGATGCTGAGGGTTTCCTGTGGATCCGACACTCCCTGGTGAGGTTCATGAACAGTGAGGGCCCCGGGAGGGCAGGGTGCCTGGGCGGTCCTCAGTCCCTCCCGGCCGGGGTCCGGGCTATCTCCAGGAGAAGCCCCCCTGTCCCCCAGCTGCTTCCGCAGCTGCCGAAATAGCCCAGGGGTCACCCCTTCACCAGTACTAGCAGGTGCTTCTGACCACACCACCCTTTCTAGGGAAAGGTCTTCCTGGGCCCACCGGATTCTTCCACTTCAATGACCCATCTAGCTTTTATTAAGAGGTATCTAAATACATGAAATGAGTCTGATGGCAAAAGCCATTTAAAAAGGTTCCTTAGCATTTAATGAAAACTGTGGACAGGAAGCAACCTAAGTGCCCATCAGTAAACAAATGGATCAAAAACCTGTGGCTCATTTACACAGGGGAACACTACGCAGCAGAAAGAAAGAAGGAGCTCCTGCCCTTCGCAACAGCATGGATGGACCTGGAGAGCATTATGCTCAGCGACATAAGCCAGGTGGTGAAAGACAGATACCATATGATCTCACCTATGAGAGGAACCTAATCAACAAAAGAAACAAGT
>PVJD01016958.1:0-18580 GCA_004026545.1 Mormoops blainvillei
AACTCCAGGCCGCTTGGAGAAGAGCCAAAAGGAGAACTGGACCCACGGGTCTTCAACGGATTCAAAATGGAAAAACATTTCAGTGTTCTTTGCTTCCTCTTTTAACCTACCTCTATTTCGTTATCATTAAAAAAAACACATACTGAGTGCTTCTATACATGAGGTTCGGTACTGACAGGAAGCCCTAAGAGGCTAACTGCCGCAGGCAAGAGGTCCTGTTCTCACAGGGAGGTTACCAGGTAGGGTGTGGCCATGTGCAGTATGTAGGACCGATAGCAGACATTGGGGCTGACTTTATAATCAAACAGACATGAGACAGATTAGCAAGAGGAAACAACCAAATTCAATATATATATATATACACATGGAAACTCTATATATGTGACAGAGTCAGAGATCCCCCCATGTACAGGAGGTTCAGAGACAGAAAAGTGTGTAAGACACTCTCACACTATAGGAATGCCTTGGGGGCTTCAAAGGATCATTGCAGGAGGATAACAAAAGCAGATGTTTAGTGAACAGAAGTTTGTCCTGCCCTAGAGATAGGTCTAATTTCTTATCATGGGCAAGGCCCCTAATTCAAGTTCTTCTAGGTAGTTAAGGGAGGGGGCAGAACTGAGCCCACAGCTAAAGTTCCCTTTATCTCAAAACAATCCACATAACCACAGAGACAGATTTGCGGTTACTCATTCTGAACTCTCACAATAGTAAAAAGGGACAATAAAATGTGCAAGAGCCAAATAAATTCTAGATAAATTTACATAGTAAATACTTAAGGAAAGCAGAGTTTACCACCCCAAAACATGTCTCTTTGCGGATACAGATTATTTTAGGCCAGCTAATTTTAAGAAACAGCAGACATGAGAGAAACTCTGAAAACCAAATAGAAGTTACCTTTTATAATAAAAAAGGGGCTCTGTAATAAATCTACCAAAGTAACCTCACAGGGTGGTTTGATCATAAATTCCTAACTGGGCAGGTCATGATGGTTAGACACACCTCAAGCGTATAAACTTCTCCAGTAAATGGTTATCTTTGCCTTAAGCAAGTCCTATACATTGTCCTTGCCTCCAGTTTAAATATGTAAGAATGTGCAATGTTTAATAAATAAATTCTGGTTTTTTTTGGGGGGGTCCCCCACCTAATAAAAGATGGAAAAACTGTCATTCTCAGGAGTATCTGAGATCTCACTTCCCAGTAATGTTTTCAGCTTTGACTCAAACAAACCTAAAAAAAGTCTCTGTAAGTTGGGACACTCTTACACTGACAGTAGTACGGCACTTAACATTTGTAAGGGAAATCTCCACTTGTAAGGATGTTTCCCTCATTGTACCAGGAAGAAGTTATCTCTAGAAACTGTTATCGGTGGAGAAGGCTTGTACTGACATTTGCACAACCCCTACCCTTGTTTACTGTGCTTTTCCTGGTAACCTTCATAACAATATCAAAGCAAAGGTATTCAAGTATCTCAAGAAAATAATAATTGAGTAAGTGTGTGTGTGGAGAGGCCTTCCTAAGTAAGAGGGAAACCCAGAGCCATGAAAGACTGACACCTGACTTGGAATAAAAGTTGGAAACAGCATAAATATAACTCAACAGAGGTAAGTTATAATATATGCCATGGAGTGCTACATAATCTTTAAAACGACTTCTGAAAACCTCCGTGACAATGACTCTTTATATCTGTGGCTATAGAATTTCAAATCCTATACATGAACTTTTGTTGACATTTACAGTAAGATCTACAATGACCCATACCATAAAGTTAAGTTTATTTGTCTCCAGATTCAGGGTAGGACTGTATGAAAAGGGCTTGCACTTTTTAATCTCATGTTCACCTTGTTCGCATACATTTTAAAATATTTTTTTACAATAAGCTGTTACTTTATTCACTTAAAATCCCGTGAATCCTTAATGAAATATTTTCTATTTTTCCCAGTCTCTGCTCTGTTGCTCATTAAGTGAAAATGTTACCAAATGTGGACCTGTTTGGGCAGGGGTGGGGGCCGTGTTCAGATACTGTTAGCAGAACAATGCCCCACCTTCCCCAGGGTTCCTCTATTCTAGGTTCTTTGTCCCTCACTTTTAGAAATTATGGCTCTCAATGCCAGAGTTTGGTGAAAAGGAGTATTTATTCAAAAGTTATACAGGGTTTTGAATAATGGCTAAATGTCACCGTTAAATCTCAAAATCCCTTTAAAACACCCACCAGCACACACAGTCCAGCCTTTCCCCCCTTTGCCCAGTCAGGCCAGTCCAGGGTTCCGGTCCTGCAGGAGGAAGGAACAGCAGTCTGGAGCCTGGCAGGGCAGGACTCCCCGTTCCCAGCACCATCAGCTGTGTCGCCGCTGCCTCCAGTTCTTAATCCAAAACCACGTGGCACCTTCTCATGGCCCACTAGCAACAGTCCTTTCTCCCCTTTTTTTCCCACATGGTCTTCACATTGTTCCGCAGTGGTGAGAGAACCTTCTCTCTCTCAGCTCTCACGCACAGGCGGAGAGGATGGCTTCTTCCCAGTCCACTTCTGGGTTTAAGTTAAGCAAACCTTCCTGCTTAGCCTTGTTGATGTGCAAAATAACCATCTTTGCATATCAGGTATGAAGCTACTTGCTACTGGCATGCAAAATGACTCTCAATGCCTTGCTCCAAGGCAGGTCTGAAGCTGGCCTGTTACTGGCATGCAAAGTAACTCTGACAGGTCCTGCTCCTGTCTCTCTTCCCCAGGGTGGCCCACCTTGGGGTGGGGGAGGGAGAATATCTTATATTTTTCTTGGACACCCCACATTCTGGACACCATTACAAATGCCCCTTGGGGGGGCCCTGTTACAAAAATAGTTGACTATTTAAAAAAACAAAGACTGCCCCAAAATAGCAAAGCATATTCTCCACAGCACACGGTTAGGGGATGGGGGAAGGGAATGACATGGTGGTTAAAATACTTTTCGCAACAATGGCAAGTTGATAGCTAGTTGATAGCTGTGCTGCCTCCCAGGGCAAAGGCTATTCAGTGACTCAAGACACAGTCAAGGTAGGTGGCCCACCCTAGAGGTCTGTGTGCCACAAGAGACGCTTGCCCTGACTAATGGTGGCAGCCAAAAGAAGGTAAAAAATATTGGGGGAACTGGCAAAAGTAACACATCGTAGGAGGGGCTAGATATGAGGTCATGTAGGAAGCTCTGGGTCAGCATTTAAAAATAAGGGCAGGCCGCGAAAGGTAGGTAGCAGCAATGAGGGCTAAAAGCGAGGAAGGGTAGCAGCCAAGAAGTCTGAATGGGTGTAGATGGGTTGCCCTGCTGGCCACAAGGTCAGTAGAGAGTGGCAGCCATGAGGAAGGAGCTGTGGAGTAGAGAGGTCCCACCATGCTGTCTGTAGTGAGCAAGGAGCTACTTCTGCTTCGCTGAGAATTCCACCATGAGGGCTGAAACAGTAGGGAGGGAGCCATGAGGAAGTAGAGTAGCCATGAAGTAACAGGGTTCAGCCATGAGGTCTGAGAGAGGAAGCAGCAAGCAGCTATGCAGTAAATATAAACTATAAGCTATGCAGGTAAATAAAACCTGTTTCCTCAACACTAATTCTTGAGTCACACATCAGGCACCATATGGATGGGCTCTGGTTTGCCTGGTTACAGTACTGAGTCATGGATAGATAGGGAAAAAAAACAAACTGTACAATAGCATGAAATATATGTGAAAATTTAGATCACAATGAAGGTGGCATTTTAAATCAGGGGCAAATAGCTAGTTCATACAATAAATGATGATGAGAGAACTGGGTAGTTAGTTGGGAAAACACTGGATCCATACCTCACATCATACACCAAAATACATTCGGAATAGATAAAGTATTTAAATTGAAAAGTAGAACCAGTTAAATACTAAAAGAAACTATAAAACTTTTTGAAAGTAAGCTTAGAATTATATAAATATGTCACAAAATCCAGATGTCAGACATTCTGATCTATCAAAAGCAAACTAAATAAACGTAAATAAAACCCCTCATGGAAAAAAAAAAAGACAAAAGATAATACCAAACCAAAGTCAAAAAACTAAAATTTTTTTTAAAACTAGGTAAAAATATACTTATCTATCCCACCCTAAAGGTTAATTTTTAACATATAAAGAAATCTTTAAAATGAATAAGAAAAGGATCTAACAGAAAATGAGCAAGAGCTATAATCAGATAATTCACATAAAACAAAACACTTAATATTAAAAAATGTTTCACATTTTATTAAAATATTACATAAATATTTAAAATATAACAAAACATTGATATAGATAGAGCTAAAAGTATTTAACTTTTCAAAAAGAATATTTAAAAAATGCCTTTAAAACATCATGTTGTACGCCTTAAATATACAGTTTTAATTAGTTATATGTCAATAAAGCTGGGGGGAGAAGAGAAAATGCTTCTTAAATAAACACAAAGAGAGTGTGAGCAGGATCCCTCACCGCTGGGCACTGCTCACCACGAAGCTGCTGCAGGAAAGATGCTGGGACCTCTAACAGAAGCTGGCAAAAAAAGGTAAGAATTCTTGCCAGGTCATACTCCCAGATCTCCACTTGCAGAGTTTGGTGGAAGCAGATTGGAGAAAGTCTTTTTTTCCCTTTTCTAAAACCAGATTAGCAGGAGAAAATATTTGTGAAACTACTTCCTTGAGCTTACCAACTAGTGGTTATTTGGCATGAGTATTCTAGGTTTTTAGATCCTTTCCTCTCAGAGGTGATCACTGCTCTGTCTCTTAAGTCAGCTGTCTTGTTCTATAATTTGAGAGCTTCGTCTTGACCTCCTCTATGGTCTCTGCCATCCGGAAGGTGCGTGCATCGGGCTGCATTTAGCAGACAGTCAAACAGGCTGGGGATTCTGGGCAGCTGTTGCCAGGAGGTCAGAAGCACAGGATTTTACCTGGAGCTTGAGACCAGCATCTCATTGTCATTAGGTCTGACCGTGCCAGTCAGGGGAATCTGCATGAAAAGTCCCGGTCCATAAGGGGTCTTCGGCTTTTCGCTGTCTTAGACTATTCTAGGAGTAAACTTTCTGGATCTTGTGAGGGCTGCATTATTATTATTATTATTTTACACTATTATTTGGCCCTAAGTTAAGCCATAAGAAAACATACTGCTTTGAGTCACTGTTAAGATCCTACTCATCAAGGCCAGACAATGGATTCTTTAAATTGAAAAAACTTCTAAACTGGAAAAGTTTTAGAGTGCTCTCATCATAACAGCTGTTTTATTGGTACCTATGGAAAGTTCAAATTTAAAAAATAGATACAAAGAAATATAATGCCTAGCCTGAAGAACTCCCTTAATAACAAAAAAAGAAGACATCATATTGCTGTCTCAGCTCTCCCTCATGAGTCTTAGAGATGCTAATAAAACATGAGTTTAATGAAAAAGAGAATGGGGGGAATCTGACAGGGGAGTCACGCGTCACATCCCAACAAGGTGAAAAATATTTAAAAGATGATAAAGAAATTGTAGGTGAATAAAGCCAATATTTATAGGGGTTAAAGAGAGAAAACGGAGTCACAGGACTTCCCAGCAGGGTGGACATCTTTAGTAGTTATTGGTTATTTAAAAACTTGGGATAAATATGGGAATGCAGACTGGTGCAGCCACTATGGAAAACAGTATGGAATTTCCTCAGAAAACTAAAAATGGAACTGCCTTTTGACCCGGCAATTCCACTGCTGGGATTACACCCTAAACATCCTGAAACACCAATTCAAAAGAACCTATGCACCCCAGTGTTCACAGCAGCACAACTTACAATAGCCAAATGTTGGAAGCAACCTAAGTGCCCATCGGTAAATGAGTGGATCAAAAAACTGTGGAACATTTACACAATGGAATACTATGCAGCAGAAAGAAGGAAGGAGCTCCTACCATTCACAACAGCATGGATGGAACTGGAGAGCATTTATGCTAAGTGAAGTTAGCCAGGCGGTGAAAGACAGATACCATGTGATCTCACCTATAAGTGGAACCTCATCAACCAAACAAACAAGCAAGCAAAATACAACCAGAGATATTGAAATAAAGAACAAACTGACAGTAACCAGAGGGGATGGGGGAGGGGCCAACAGGGGGAAAAGGGGAAGGGTAATCAAGGAACATGTATAAATGACATACAGACAAAGCCAAAAGGGGGTAGGATTGGGGGTGGGAGGTGGGGATGGGAGGGGCTGGGGGGAGTGGTGGGGGAAAAATGGATAAAACTGTATTTGAACAATTAAAAAAAAAGTAAAACAGAAAAAAAGAATTGGGATAAATAAAATGGACATTAATGAGTTTAAAACAAAGGTTTTAATACAGCACTACCAAAGGCTGAATAGGTCAAAGTGACACCCTATTGGTTACTTAAAGGTCCTCAAACAGGTCCTCAGTTTACCTCAGCTGGAAAATTTTTAATATGCTGGAAGGCAGAAATGACAATGAGAAACCTGATTAATAACTGCCTAATGCGGTGGTTAGGCCGGTTAAGCAAGTTGTAACCAACCCCTTTGTGATTTTAATACCTCTAGTATTTTAGAGCAGATAGAATTAAATCATTTAATTCTTAATCAGGCCTTTGCTCACATGTTAACCTCTTTTCCTGCTCAACTCTTTTCATTTTAATAAATGCAATTTGTTAAATAAATTGCTGATACGCTACCTCTTTGCCGAGCACGAGGAGCTAACTTAAGGGTCATGAGAAGAATTTATGAATTTGTTTTGCAGGGGTCTGATAAAAAAAAAGTGTTATCTGTGACTAAAGAAACACTGACTTTCTCTCAGTTCCCCGGAAGTCCCTCTCCCCCTTCCTCCGCTTTAAAACTCTTCTGCTTGGTGAAGAATTTCGAAGATGATCTTTAGATGTTAGTCTGCCACCCTCCGCAGTTGCCAGCCTCCTACATAAAGCAACATTTCCTCTCCACTGAACACCTGCCTCTGAGCAGTGAACAGCCAAACTGGTTTTTTTGATAACAAAGTTAAAGATTGACATCAGGGCCAGGGTCCCTTGGCTTCACTGCTCACTGGGAACCTTTGAAAGCCTTGTTACAAAAGAGTACATAAAATGGACAGATGACAGAGAAATTTCCAGGATTCCTTGATGTGGGAGTTACATAAACTACGGTACCAAAATCCACTGGTGAAGCCCTGACTCAGGAAAAAGTACAAGAGACTGATACCCCTTAAAAGGTGACTTTCCTGATATCTTTCATTCCTTGATCAAGCACTGAACTAACAGACATAATTAGAGAATTTCTCTTTTTTATACTTTTTTTTATTTTTAACAAATTAACATAATTTTATGAGTTTCAGGTGTATACCCCAGTGATTAGACATTAGATAACTTCGTAAGTGATCATCCTGATAATCTCACACTCATCTGACACCAGACAGTCATTGAACTACTGTTGACCATATTCCCTGTGCTAGACTTTACAGCCCCATGACTACTCTGTAACAACCAATTTGTACTTCTTAATCCCTTCATTTTTGTCACCCCCACCTCCAATTACCCTCCCATTTGGCAATCATCAAAACATTCTCTGTATCTGTGATACTGGTTCTGTTCTTCTTGTTCATTTATTTTGTTTGTTAGAGTCAATTGTTGACAGATATGTATTAATTGCCATTTTATTGCTCACATTTTTTATCTCCTTTTTAAAGAAGACCGTTTAACATTTCGCGTAATACTGGTTTGGTGGTGGTGAACTCCTTTAGCTTTTGCTTGTCTGGGAAGTTCTTTATCTGTCCTTTGATTCTAAGTGATAGCTTTGCTGGGTAGAGTAATCTTGGTTGTACAATAGGTCCTTGCTTCTCATGACTCTGAATACTTGTTGCCAATCCCTTCCAGCCAAAGTTTCTTTTGAGAAGTCAACTGAAAGTCTTACGGGAGCTTCCTTGTAGGTAACTAACTGCTTTCCAGATTCCTTGTCTTTAACCTTTGGCATTTTTTATTATGTGTCTTGGAGTGGCCCTCTTTGGGTTCATCTTGTTTGGAACTCTCTGCACTTCCAGGACTTATGTGTCTCTTTCCTTCACCAAGTCAGGGAAGCTTTCTGTCATTATTTTTTCAAATAGGTTTCCAATTTCTGGATCTCTTTTCCTTCTGGCACCCCCATGATACAGATGTTGGAACACCTGAAGTTGTCTCAGAGGCTCCTTACACTATCTTCATTCTTTTGGATCCTTTTTCTTTTTGCTGATTTGATTCTCAGCTTCATCTACTCTACTGTTGATTCCCTGCCAATTATTCTTCCTTTCAATTAGTGTTTCCTTCATTTCTGACTGGTTCTTTCTTATGTTGTTGAGGTTCTCAGTAAGTTCACTGAGCATCCTATAACCAATGTTTTGAACTCTGCATCTAATAGATTGTTTGTCTCCGTTTCGTTTCATTCTTTTTCTGGAGTTTTGTTCTGTTCTTCCATTTGGACCATATTTCTTTGTCTCCTCATTTTGGCAGCCTCCCCGTGTTTGTTTCTATGTATTAGGTAAAGTTTCTATGTTTCCTAGGCTTGGTAGAGTGGCCTAATGTAGTAGGTGCCCTGTAGGGCTCAGTTGCACAGATTCCTCTGTCACCCAAGCTGGCTACTCAAGGTGAGCCTTCCTTGTGGGCTGTGTACATTCTCCCGTTATAGGTGAGCCTTGATTTCTGTTGGCACATCACTGGGAGGGATTTTCCCAGGCTAATCACCTGCAAGGATTGGCTATGGCCACTGACCTCTGACCACTGTGGAAGATCAGCTGTGCAGGGGCCCACCCCACAGAGCAGGACTGATTTCGGTGGGGCTCTGGTGCCTGCTGAGTCTGCCCTTTGAGGTGGCACTTCTGGAGATGGGTTGGGTGGTGGTGCTTTGATGTGGTCTGAAGCTGTCCAGTGGGTATGCTGGGACATCCTGGGAGGTGCACGCCAAGGTCATCCATTATCTGTGTACTGCCTGGTGTTACCCAGCATGAGCTACAGGGCAATCTGCAGATGGCTGCCACTTGTGTTGGGCTTAGAGGTGCCCGGGCAAGGCCAAGCTGTGAACCAAGGCTTGCTGCTGCTAGTGCCAGGCCTTGTGCCACTTAGCAAGAGGTACAGGGCTTGCTGAAGCCTGCTGCGCCTTGTTTGAGAAAATTTAGGAAAATCTGAAGCATGAGCCAAGACAGGCCATTCATATGGGAAAGCTACTAGAAATAACTTGGGTGGGCCCAAAAGTTGTCTGGGGCAGGGTCTCAGGAAATCACCAGAGGAGGGCAAACAGTAATAACCAGGTTGATGGAGTCTCCGATATGGCACCCACTTGCAGACTCTGTGGGCAAGGGCTCAGCAAAGGAACAAAGGCCTCTGCCAGCACTCCTGTCTGGTAGAAAGCTGCCCCCACAGCTCTTGCCCTGATGCCTAACAATTCAGTCCCTCCCTGTATGTCCTTGGTATCTTTCAAGCTGCTGCCCCCAACCCACGCTGAAGCCCAGAGGGAGTGAGCCCAGGTAAGTCCATGAATGGGCCCTTTAAGGGGAACTTCCTGGGACTCTAGAAGCTTACGTTTTCTTCAGCCTCAATCCCTGCTGAATTTTATAGCCAGAAGTTATGAGGACTTCTCTTCCTGGCGCTGGAACCTGAGGCTGGGGTGCCTGGTATGGGTTTGAGACTCTCATTCCTCAGGGATGACCTCCACAGCCAAGATATCCCTCCCGATACTTATTCGCCACATGTAGGTGTGGAACCAGCCCATTGCACACCTCTGCCCTGCACCAGTCTCTATGTGGTTTCATCTTGAATTCTGTAGTTGTAGGACTTCCATTCAGCGCAATTTTAGGTGGTTCTAAGTGATGGTGTTCTGTAGTTTAGTTGTAATTTAGATGTGGCTGTGTGAGGAGGCAAGCGGCATGTTTACATATGCTGCCATCTTGACCAGAAGCGAAGAATTTCTTGAACCCAGGGAGGATCCTCAAAAATATTGTAAATGGATTATTTCCTGAGCCCAGTAAAAGAGGAAAATAAAATTTCGCACTGTCTCTTCTTTCCCCAAAACAGACCAGTTTGTTACTGATCCTTCTCTCTAAGGGACAGGTATTGCTGGCATGGTTTGGCTTTCTGCCTGCCTGGGACATGCAGGCTGTCAGTTCCCTCTTTTGGCTATCAGAGAGAATGATTCTGGAAGGTAACCTTTGTACCCTCATGAGTCCATGGAATTATTTAATGCTCTCAGAAATATTTACTGGTTGTCCCAGCTGAAACTTGACAACACATTTAATAGAATATGATCAGAAATAAAACTATGTACAATACCCAGAGGTAAAGAAACAAATTAGGGATGATGTAGTTGGATTGGAAGGTAGATCAACCTATGATGTCACTTATGCTGCAAACCGATTTTTGCAACCTAAAATGGGGAATTGAGAGCTACTATCCTTATCTTACAAACCTTTGCAAAACAAGAAATGCAGCTTCAGAAGCAGCTCAAAGTCCATCTATCTTTATCAACCTCAATTCTTAAGACTGAAGAAAAGAAAGCAAAAGGAAACAAGGGCTTTTTTGAAAGCACGCACTCCCGTTCTGACTAAAAGGCTCCCTTATTAAGTACAAATACAAATCTTAATTGGCTTCTCCACAAATATTAATTCGAAAAAGCTTTAGTCATATGAGCTGAAAAACTTTGTAAGTAGTGGACTTTACAGTACATTATCGCGTCCCCTTCTCATGGCAGTGATTTAAAAACAAAGGCTCGAAGGTCTCTGGGTCCGTCTGTATATTCATGAGTGTTGTGTAGGATTTTCTACCTCTGAGGTATTACTAGTCAGGAACAGAGCTCTACTAATTGGATTAAACAAACAAGTTTTATATTAAAATTCTCAAAAATATAATTGAAATAAGCCCAAATGCTTTTCAGGATCATGTGATCTGGGGAAAAGCATCTGATGTTAAAGCTAGTTTGAGTTTGGTTTGGTTAAATAGGCATGTATTTATTAAGGATGGTTATAACTTTTATGGCCTTTCGTTTGAAATATTGCTGGTCCTTTAATATTTTTAATGGATTTAATAAAACAATTTTTCTCTTAGGCTATCTGTGACTTAGAACAATATGGTAAATAACAACTTTGTAAGCAGAACTGAACCATTTATCTTTTTCTCACTACTTGAATCCTCCAGAATTCAGAAACTCCAGTGAGTATTCTTACTTTCATGACAATATTGTCATTTGGACAAGTCCAGGAAGAATCTTTCCTTGTAACAGCATGCAATTAGAAACTGGTTATATTACCAAGGCTTTGACTGAAATGTCTTATATGAGAAGACATGCAGAGACTCAGAAATGACCAGAGCTTTAAGGAATTAAGGCTGGCTTACAGAAGACAATGAAACCTTTAGAAATACTGGCCTGGCACCTTGCTTACAGGTTCCCCAGAAATCTTCCCAGGTGAGTAAGGAAGGTCACTTCTTGGCAGGTGTAGGAACCTCAATACATTTTGGGGACCTCAAGAAGAGAGGAACTCACCCAAATATATAGGTATTGCCAGCAAAGTACGTTGGCAAGTCCTTACCTTTGCTTCTCTGGCCTTGAGCAGCCTTGAAAAGTTCAATCTGAAGATTTCTTATGAAAAACTCCAGCAAAACAGATTTAAAAGAGCTCCATATGGTTAATTACATTATTGCTGCACCTACATAAACAGGCCAAGTATATTGAAACTAGACCTATTTTCCAAATAAATTAGTCTTAATTTGACGATTTTTGGTAAAAATGGCGGTGACTTTAGAAAAAAATTATGTTTCAGTAATACACCTTTGAGGATGGTAAGAGTTCAGTGTTATTCATTGTCTTTTGAGGTTTCGTTTCTACCCATAAACTGTACTGAATCTAGAAGTCTTCTAGCTTCCTCCAATATCTGGCTATAACTCTCCATACTAATGATTCAATTTTTTCCCCATCCTTTGATTTAGAATCACTGAAAGCTAAAACTGCCCTTTTCATAAAGCCAAGGTAAAAATGGGACAACTTGATACAAACTTCAGAGAAATCACCACAGCAGCTCATATATGGACAATCCTTGTGCCTGCTGCAGAAAGATCACCAGAGATATTCAAACTGAAAATCAGGAGAATCTGTCAGACTGTCGTTGCCTGACTTTACTCCATCTGAAGATGCTTTGAGCCAGATACCTAGAAATCTCAACTGACTGCCTTCAGAACTTAGAAACCGGGATCACAGTCAGCTCCAATCCTTTGCCGTTGTTTTTCTTTTGTTTCTATAGAGATGCCTCTTAATAAATTCCTGATTGCTTAACCACAGGCCTAACTTTGGGAACCACCTACATCACTGACTCCTGAAATGAGACCTAACTGTTTAAATAAACTAAACTTTTCTCAAGTTGGAGACTGGTTTAATCAGATCTGGAACAATCTATCAACCCAACTTCTGAAATATGAAACTTCTCAGGAAGTTTCAAAGGAGATTGAAGGGGTTCAGAACAGGCCTCTGGAAGATATGTGCCACTTTGGCACGAGAATTATTTTGAGCTAAAGGCAACTTAGACCCTGCTGGCTCACAAGAAACTTTTCCTCTCCCGTAAAGACTTTAAATTAGGACCCTTATCAATAATAAGCGTTGTTGGCAGAGATAGCATCTTATGGCCCACCTATACAGCTGGGCTAACTTCTGATTACTGAACTTCTGCTCTTTTTATCTTCCTCTGAGTGACCTTCCTCCCCTGTGAAGCCCCAGCATGCCTTAGTGCAGAAAGCCATATATACCTCATTTTCCTGTTCTGTCTCTGAACCTCTCATGTATGTGGGGTCTGTTGTGGGATTCCCATATACATATACATAATTAAATTTGTTTATGTTCTCTTTTTAAAGAATTGATTAATAGTTAGAGAAAGAGAGGAAAAAAAAAAGAAAGTGAGAGAAACAGAGATTTGTTCCACTTATTTATGCGTTCATTGGTTGCTTCTTGTATGTGCCCTGACTGGGGATCAAACCCACAACCTTGGTGTATCAGGATGATGCTCTATCCAGCTGAGGTAGCTGACTAGGGCTGGTTATTTTCGCTTGTAGATGTGTCTCATGTCTATTTGATTATTAGAGCGGCCAGAAGAATCTAGAAGAACAGAGGAAAATTTCTTCCTCCCCCATAATAGCAAAGCTCACTTATAATGAGAAAAATGCCAATTAGAACTACACCATTTTTTCACTTGTAAGATTGGCAATTATCAAAAAATTGGTAATATTGTTGGTGGTGATAGTGAGGAAATGAGCAGCTGCAAACCTTGCTGGTAGGAGGATAAACTGGTACAACATTAATGGAAAGCAATTTGATATTACCTAAGAAAATTTAAAATGCACGTTTCCTCGTACCAGCCATTTCACTTCTAGACATACTAGCATATGGAGGAAAACACACACGACCATAATTATCTGCTGCAGCACTATCTGTAACAGCAAAAGATGAAAACAACCTGAAGTACCCTTTAGTAGGGGCTACTTAAATTATGACCTCCATGCAACGGGATAGTTTGCTGCAGTAAAAAAAAGAAAGCAATGTGCAAAACAACATGTATAATACACTACTTTTTTTTTTTTTAAGTGTAGGGAAAATGGAGAATATACCTGTAATTGCTTTATACAGCACAGACTCTCTCTGAAAGGATATTGAGAAAAACACATTACCTTAGAAGCAGCAGAACTGGGAGTCTGAGGGATGGGAAATAAACTTGTACTGTGGAATTCTGGACTTGAGAATTGTACATTATGTACAATAATTACTGTTTTTTCTTCAAAAAATTTTTTTAATTAAAAAAATAGAAAGCAAGAAAAGAAATAGTCTGATTTAAAAATGGGCAGAGGACTTGAATAGACTTTTACAAAGAAGACATAAAAGTGGCCACCAGGTGCGTGAAAAGACCCTCAACTTCACTAGCTATTAGGGAAATGCAAATCAAAACCACAATGAGATATCACTTAACACCTGTTAGAATGGCTAGTATAAAAAAGACAAGAAACAACAAGTGTTGGTGAGGTGGTAGAGAAAAGGGAATTCTTGTGCACTGTTGGTGGGAATGCAGACTGGTGCAGCCACTATGGATTGTAGTGTGGAGTTTCCTCATAAAATTAAATTAATAAGAACTACCTTATGTCCCAGATATTTCACAAGTCTTGGTATTTACCCAAAGAAAACAAAAGTACTAATTTCAAAAAATATAGGCATCCCCATATTCATTACAGCATTATTTACAATAGCCAAGGCATGGGTGAGGAAAATATGGTATCTGCATAATGGATTACTGTTATTCAGCCACACAAAAAAAAAAGAATAAAAAAACTCTTGCCATCTGCAAAAACATGAATGGACCTAGTGGGGATTGCTAAGTGAAATAAGTCAGACTGAAAAAGATAAATACTGTATAATCTCACTTACACAAGGAATTTGAAAAACAAAGAAAAAAAAGAGCAAACAAATGAAACCCCCCAAACCAAACCAAAGGAACTGAATTCACGGATATAGAGAATAGACTGGTGGTTGGTTGAGGCGGGGCGGGGGAGCCGGCAATACAGGTGACAGGGGCCGGAAGGTACCAATTTCTAGTTATAAAAGGAATAAGCCATAAAAATGTTAGATACAGCATAGCATGGTGACTACAGTAAATAAGCCTGTACCGTATATTTGGAAGTAGCTAGGAGAGTGAATCTTAAAAGCTTTCATCGTGAGGGGAAAAAAAATTTACAGCTATGTGAGATGATGAGTGTTAACTGGACTTATTGTGCTCATCATTTTGCAATATATAGATATAGTCAATCATTACACTGTAAACCAGAAACTAACGTTATATCAGTTATACCTCCGTAAAACAATGTACATACACAAAGAAGGAAGTTTTTAAAAACACAGAGCTTGTGAACCATGACTTACCACTGATATCTTTCCTTGTGGCTCTTGGCTCAAAGTCCATGGCATAGAGGTCAGAAACGGTGACAGTGCAGCCCTGCTTGCTCAGTTCGTCCACAGCTACTGTCTTCAAGGACCCATTGAAAGACCTAGGTTCCTGGTGTGCATAGACGATGAGCACTTTTTTTCCTAAATCCAGAGAAGAAATCATTTCTCTTAAAGAGCAATTTCTCTTTGTCAAAATTTAATAAGGACTAAGACAAAAATGAAATGTGTAGGAGCATTACAGCATCTGAAGCTAAGAAATACTAACCGTTTTAGTAAGTGTTTAATCCAGTCGTATCATAGCTCATCGTCACTTGTTTACTAACATACAAATATACAGTGGGTCAAATTATGATCCCTCAAAAATCATACAACCAAGTTCCTTAAAAGCCCAATCTATTTTGGTTATCCTCTAGGAGAAGTTATAGCCCTATTTCTGAACATCAAAATTAAAAAGTACCATAATTACTCTTTCATGCTAACCCTCCATTAGCAGGCATCAGCTACTGACACAGTTCTGCTTCCCTTCCTTTAGCCCCATCGAAATTTCACACTTAAACAAGATATCAAAGTAGGACTCCTAATACTACTACGGGGAACTCGGGGCCATGAGGGACCGTGCTTTTGGTGGTGAGGATGACAAGAAGTCTAAACAGAGTCAGTTCTTACAGGTCCTGATGTGTCATTATTACCAACAGCCTCTGAAGCAGCATTTTCCTTGTTCATGTGAGATTATGTATTGATTTTTTTTCGGGGAGGCAGCTCTGGTGATTTGTTTAAATTTTCCCAGGTGATATCTAAGGCCAAAATGTTTAGACTTTTGATTTAAATTTTTCAGTTTAGGTCCTTTAGGAGAAAATACAAAGTTCAGTCTAAAGCTGACAATTTGGAGGCAATCAACTGAGTATAAAGGTTGAATTCCATGAGTTAGATTAATGATTAACATTTTTTATTTTAACTCCTCAGATTCATTTTCTGTGAATGGACTCGGGGGCTTACAGGAAAATGGAGACAAATGAAACATCTACATCTACAATTCTCAACTAGGGTTGATGTTTCCTCCCAGGAGATATTTCACAATACCTGGGGAAGCTTTTAGTTTTCACAACTGGGGGTAGGAGGCGCTACTGGCATCTGGTAGGGAGAGCCCCGAGGATGCTGCTAACCATCCTTACAAGGCACAAAGCAAAGGGTTATCTGGCCCAAAATGTCGGTAATGCTGAGGTAGAGAAACCCTAATGTGTCATATCATGCGTAAGGCGAATTTTATCTTCTGAAATGAAGATAAAAGATTTTCATGTTATATTGCTGAGAGAAAAAAACAATGTCACAGAATGGGGTGTTTCTCATGCGCAGAGACACAAGTTAAGATGGGGAATCAAACTGAATTTTTAACCATGGTCACCCCTGGGCCTTACTCACTCAGCTATTTATTGAGCATCTACTATTCCCTGGGATCAGTCCAGAGACTGGATAAGTACGGCCCTTACTTCTGAGGAACTTATATTTTGGTAGGATTTAAAGAGACAATAAAACAAGTAAGAAAATACAAAATAAGGTAATCCAAGGTAATGATCCACATTATAAACAAAACAAGTTTTACAAACTTCAGTGTTGTTTAGATTTTTAAAACAACGTATTCAATTTTTAATTAAAATTTTAATTTAAAAAAGTTTAACTTCTCCATAGCTAATAGTCACCTGCCATGTTCTAGGATGATGAACGTTTTCTCTGACAGGTCAAAAGGAAGGTTTACTATTGGTCCTGGCACAGAAGGATTCCGTGTGGCAGGATCCGACTGGCTGCTCTCCTCAGTGGCCTCAACAATCTAGAAGAGAAAAACAAACACTTGAGGGAGGTGGGGAGACAAGGTGGTGAGGCTGCTGTACTGGCTGTAAGCCTCACAGCTACTTTGTGGAGGACATGAAAACATATTAGAAAAAAGGCTTTTCAAGAGGCAAGGAACCATCCTTTCTGCCTCCACCACCACCATGGTGCCTGTGGAAAAGCTTGTGGCAAAGGGGGGCAAAAATAAGAAGGCAGTTCTGAAGATTACCCTTGACTGCACACACCCAGTAGAAAATAGAACCATGGATGCCGCCAATTTTGAAGAGTTTCTTCAGGAGAGAATCAAAGTGAATGGAAAAGATGGGAATCTTGGTGGAGGAGTTATAACCACTGGAAAAAGAAAGAGCGAGATCACTGTAACTTCTGAGGTGCCTTCTCCCAAAAGGTATTTGAAATATTCACCAAAAAAAAGTATTTGAAAAATAATCTCCATGATTGGTTGCATGCAGTTGCTAGCAGCAAAGAAAGTTACAAATGGCATCACTTCCACATCAACTAGGATGAAGAGGAGGAAGGTGAAGACTAAAAGTAATTTATCTGGCATATTTTGTATGAGTTCTTGAATAAACCTTGAGAATCAAAAAAAAAAAAAGAGAGAGAGAGAGAGAGAGAGAGAGAGAGAAGGAACTCTCTGGAGATTTAGGCCTCAAAGGACAGGATGTCAAAACTCATACTTTTTTTTTTGAGAGGACTCAGAACCTTCTGTGAGGGCAGCCATGGAGGAGAGGCCCTGGGAAATGAGACACTTGATAGGAAGCAGCATCATGCCTCTCTGTCCTTCCCCCGTCTCCCAAGTTTTCCTTCCACGTAAACAATGTAGCTGAATAAAGGGCAGAGGTATCTGTAGGAAATTTGATGGTTGCTATAACTACCATGGTCTACAAAGTCCAAGAGTGGCTAAGAGCAAGAAAGATAGTACATACATATGGTGGCTGACACATAATATGGCTCTGAAAAAATGTTGGCTCTCTGTTGACGTCCTCATAGGCACAGGGGAGGCCTGACTTCAGTAACTGACTTCATTCTGGGGAAGACAGGGTCCTCCAACAAACCTGCTCCCTCTGACAGAAAACAACCAGCTCAGAGCCTGTGACTCAGGGCTAGTGTGGAGATGCTGCCCAAATGACAATTTTAATATGAATGCATCTTTACAGGATAACGACGGCGACAACGAGGACAAAACAGAGACAGAAATCAGGCCTCATCCACTGCCACACTGGAATCTGGAGCACAGCCTGAATCAGCACCTTCAGGGGTGCCTGATACTGTCCAGGGGGTAAAGAGCTAGGATATGCAGAATATTGCCAAGAAGGGCAGGCAGGGTGCAGGGGAAGGGGCTCCCTGTCCTGCAGACAGAAGAGAAAAGAGACTTCGATCATTGTGAATGAAGCCGCGTTAGGGGAAAGCAGGTCACTTGAAGTGGAGAGGGGGTGAACAGTTCTCATTAGTCAGAAGGCAGGAACTTCAAATGCCCTCATATCCCAAAGGCACTTTCAAGTCCTTTCCCACTCCCTTCAATCGACTATTGAACAGTTAGGAACCTGCTTCTTTGGCGGCACCCAACATCCGCTCTTGTTCTTTAACGATCCCTGAATTTATCCAGGATTCAGTGTGCCCAACTAAAGACTGTGTTCCCAGCCTCTCTTGCACTTAGGTGTGGCCACTGAGGTGGCCATATCCTTAAACGGGCTGACTCTGTTGGGCAGGAGGTGGGGAGAGGAAGGGAGGTTCCAGTTTGTCCTGCTGAGATTGGCCTTCCCAGCTGGACTGTGGAATGCTAGTGAGGGTTCAGTGAGTTACCTTGGTATCCTGAGGGTAGAGGCCATGGAT
>PVJD01016959.1:0-19137 GCA_004026545.1 Mormoops blainvillei
GGGGTAGGGGTGAGCAATGGGGAAAAAGGCAGGACAACTGTAACTGAACAACAATAAATTTTTTAAAAGTCACCTTCTCAATGTGACCATTTTATTAAAAGTAATGACTGCTCCCCTATTTGACGTTGAGCATTTTTTCTAAATACCACCGAGTGGTATTTAAACATAACTCGTTTAACCACTTCCCTGTGGTTGATCATTTAAATGTTTTTCTGACTTTTCACTTTCTTAAATCTCTGTGATTAATTTTCCATGTTTTTACACCTTGGTAAACAGCCACAGTTACTTCCACAGATTACATTTCAAAAATGAAAATTGAGAATCACAAATTTTGTTCCAGAAACATGAAAGAGCCAGCCTTTATTAAGCCTCTACTATGTGCTAGCTCCCTTCACATACAATATCTTATTTAATATGCTCAATAGCTCAAGTTACTTTCATTACACTGAAAAGAGAGGAAATCAAGGCTCAAAAGGTGATCTACGTAAGGTCAGTGGCAGGCACAAGACATGCGCCCCCTTGTCAAATTCTAGTTCTAGCGCTGGCTCTGATCTGCCTCAAGCTGCCTGGATTTCTTGCACGCACTCTCAGGATCTCGGCCAGGACAGAAGTTTCCTTGTGGGCTCTCCTCCAATATTTTAGGGCTGCTGAGCTTGTCAGTTCTTCTTACTGCTTCAACCAGCTTCCTTTGCAGTAGCCATTATGGTCGCCTCCGGAGTCTCTCTGGAGCTCAGCCCAGGATCATGGGGAGCAGAGGGCGAGGGCTCGTCCCAGATCCCTATACCTCCTTCCTTAGGACCATCTGCCATCTGATAGAGATGAAGGACTCTGCAGGACTTCAAATCAATTTCCTTGATGCATCTAACCTGTGGGTCAAATCAGAAAGGCTTATCCTTAAGCATCATGGCCTTCAGGCTCTCTGGGATCGGTGTGGTTCTTTTTTCATTTTTATTGTTTACCTTGTTGCAGTTGTTCCCCATTTCCCCCTCACCCCTTTGCCCACCTCCATCCCCTGCCCTAGTGCCCCATCTCCCTGACGTGAGCACACTGTTGTCTATGTCTATGGGTCATACATACCTGTTCTTTAGTAAATCCCTTCACCTTCTTTCATCAAGTACTCTCCTACCCTCCTCTCTGATAGCTGTCAGTCTGTTCTCTGTATCTGCGAATCTATTTCTGTTTCATTTATTTTGTTCATTAGATTCCACATATAAGTGAAATCATATGGTACCTGTCTTTCTTTGACTGGCTTATTTCACTGAGCATAGCACCCTCCAGGTCCATCCAGGCTGTCACAAAAGGTAAGATTTCCTTCTTTTTTTTTTTTTTTATGGTAGTTTGCTATTCCATTGTGTAAATGTGCCACAGCTTTTTTATTCACTCATCTACTGATGGGCTCTTGGGCTGTTTCCATATCTTGGCTATTGTAAATAATGCTGCTATGAACATAGGGGTGCATATATTCTTTCAAACTGGTGTTTCGGGCTTCTTTGGGTATATTCCCAGAAGTGGGATTGCTGGGTCACAAGGCAGTTCCATTTTTAATTTTTTGAGGAATCTCCACACTGTTTTCCACAGTGGCTGCACCAGTCTGCATTCCCAGCAACAGTGCACAAAGGTTCCCCTTTCTCCACATCCCCTCCAGTATTTGTTGTTTGTTGATTTATTGATGGCAACCATTCTGACTGGTGTGAGGTGATATCTCATTGTGGCTTTAATTTGTATTTCTCTGATAATTAGTGGTGTTGAGCATTTTTTTATATGTCTGTTGGCCACCTGTATGTCCTCTTTGGAGTAGAGTCTACTCAGATTCTTTACCCATTTTTAAATTGATATCAATCCCATCACACTTGTTATGTATCACAAAGTAACTTTCTGGATATTAATTTTGAATTTTGCTAATTTGATTAATTCATTTATCAGCTCTAGTAGCTTCTTGGTGGAATCTTTGGGGTTCTTTGTGTACAGTATCATGTCATCTGCAAATAAAGACAATTTTACTTCTTCCTTTCCAATTTGGATGCCTTTTGTATCTTCTTGTGTGATTACTGTGGCTAGGACTTCAGTGCTACGTTGAATAAGAGAGGTGGAAGGGGACATCCCTGCCTTGTTACCAATCTTAAAGGGAACACTTGTAGCTTTTGCCCATTGAGTGTGATGCTGGCAGTGGGTTTGTCATGTATGGCCTTTATTGTGTTTAGGTATGTCCCCTCTATCCTCATTTTGCTGAGAGGTGTTTTTTTTTTTTAATCATAAATGGTTGCTGGTTTTTATCAAATGGTTTTCTGCATCTATTGATATATCATGTAGTTTTTATCCTTCATTTTGCTTATGTGGTGAATCACATTTATTGATTTGCAAATGTTGCACCAACCTTGAATTCCCAGAAGGGTAACTTTCTGAAACAGTCATGGCAGCCTGGTCTCTGGCAGGAATGCAGGTTTCCTGAATGGAGGCAATGGATTCTGGTTTCACAAGAGCTGCATCCATGCAGCTTTGACCATTTGGTGCAGTATTCAAACATGACTTCTCCGCTCTCTGATTCTGGGCCCCTCCCAGAGAGCTATCCCTGAACTACCCTCCTTTGGGGTTTTGCAGGTCTATCATGGAGTGATGGTGGAATGGAGCATGAAAGAGGACCACTTTCAAAAAGGGTCCCAAATTTGACCTTCTGGGGTTATCTCCCATTGAGGTGATATATACAGGGACTCAGGTAGAACTGAAATAAAATATTCACCATAAACCATATCCTTCCAAGAGTCCACTCTGAATTAATGTTTTGTAATTGCTATGCTGATCTTGTGAGTAGAACAATTGTATTGAAATGATGTTAACACCAGGCATTTTTGTTGTTATAAACATAAATTTAAAAGCGTACACCTTTTAAAGCTATGTGATAAAGCTACTATGACTTTTGAGCATGTTTTGGTTTGTCTTTTTAAAAAAATATACCTAGTACTCCAAAGAATGCCCATGGACTGACCCTCTGTGGGGCTCTGACTCTTAGAGCTTTGGGATGGCAAGGCTGGGTGACTGTGGGAGGCTAGCACGGCCTTACCCTCTGTGTTATCTCACAATGTGTCAAGGGTCTCTGGAGTGCTCCCTTCATATCAAGGTCCTTCATTAACCCTTAGTCACGTAAACCTGGGACCCAATAGCTGCCTTAGCAAGATCAGTATCCAACTGATGGCAGTCAGCACTCATCTGTAAAATCCTTAGGGATTCTGAGGCAACTTTACCTTGCAAGATCTCTTGGAGGACTCTGGAGGGACCTCAAAGTCAAAGGGTCCCTCTACCCTTGACCTAGGTTAAAACTGATTTCATAAAATTTACCTTAGGACACTGACTGGACACTTGGATACTTCTACAGAGTAGCAGTGAAATCCTGGTTTTATTCATCAGGGAATTCACCAAGAGATCTTTTTTACTGTCAGACCTGGAGGCATTTTTTACACAGAGAGTCTTTTTAGGCCCAGGGTCTTTTCTGCTGGCTGCTGCAATGACAGGAGGGCACTTGGGCTGGGAGCCTCTTGATATTTCTATTCTGCCTCAGAATTCCTAATGAGGTTCCTCTTGATGGTGCTAGGAAGCAGCCGGACCCTGAATTCAAGCACTTGGATGAATGAGTAGATTATGCACCACTAATCACTCAGATAAGGTTCTTCAGCCAGAGAACCTTGGACTACTGGTGTCTTTAAATGTGGTTGTAAACCTTAGCGCTAAAAGAAAGCTGTTCTAGCTTACCAGTGATTGGTGGCAAGGCATGAAAAAGCCAAGGAGATGCAGACTTCTCTGGGTCAGAAAGATTGATGGCACCAGTTTGAATATTTAAACATTTGAGTTAATTTTCTAAAGAAAATGGTGTGAGGTAAGGGTCCAGCTTCATTCTCTTCAGTATGACTATCCAGTTGTCCCGGTGCCCTTTGCTAAAAATACTGTTCATTCCTCCATTAAATGATTTTGGTACCCTTGTTGAAAATCAGTAGACCATAGATATATGAATTTATTTCTTGACTCCCAACTCTATTTCTTTTATCTATATGTCTATCTTTATGGCAATACCATATCATACTGATTACTGTTGCTTTGTCATAAACTTTGAAGTCAAGGTGTGAGTCCTCCTACTTTATTCTTCTTTTTCAATATTGTTTTGTCTATTTGGAGACTCTTGCAATTTCACATGAATTTTAAAATCAGCTTTTCCACTTGTGAGAAAAAATGTCATTAAGGTTTTGATAGGGATTGCATTGAATCTATCGATCATTTTGAGTAGTCTTGTCATCTTAGTAATATTAGTCTTCCAACCCATGAAAAAGGGTTGCCTTTTCATTTATATGTCTTTTAAATTTTCTTTCTGCAATGTTATGTAGTTTTCACTGTATAAGTCTTATACTCTACTTGGTTAAATTTATTTCTAAATATTTTGGGGTTTTGGTTGTTATTAAAAATAAAGTGTTTTCTTAATTTCATTTCTGGATAATTCATTGCTAGTGTATAGAAATATAATTGTGCCCTGGCTGGTATAAGTCAGTGGATTGAGGGTCGGTCTGCGAACCAAAGGGCTGCCACTTCGATTCCCCAGTCAAGGCACATGCCTGGGTTGCAGGCCAGGTCCCCAGTAGGGGGTGTGCAAGAGGCAACCACACATTGATGTCTCTGTCCCTCTCTTTCTCTCTCCCTACCCCTCTGTCTAAACATAAAATAAATAAAATCTTTTAAAAAAAGAAAAATAATTGTGTGTGTGTATTGCTCTTATATCCTGCAACTTTGATGGATTTACCTTTTAGCTTTGTGAATTTTTTGACATTTTCTGTTTGTAAGATTATGTCATCTGCAAATAGAGATAGTTATACTTCTTTCTTTTCAATTTGGGTGCTTTTTACTTTTATTTTCCCTAATCGATCTGGCTAGGATTCCAGTCCTATAAATTGACTATAAGTTGTGGCAGGAGGCATCCTTATCTTGTTGCTGATTTTAGGGAAAAAACTCAGTTTTCCACCATTGAGTATGTTGTAAACCATAGGTTTTTTTTTTAATGCCTCTTATTGTTTTGAAGTTTCCTTCTATTCCTAATTTGTTGAATATTTTTATCATGAAAGTGTTAGATTTTGTCAAATGCATTTTCTGCATCAATTTAGATGATCATGTTTTTCTCTTCATTCTGTTAAGGTGGAGTATTACATTGACTGATTTTTGTGCTTTGAAACAGGGAACAGACTGACAGCTGCCAGAGGAAAGGGGGTTTGGGGGAATAGTGGAAAGAAGGGGAAGCAAGTAGTCAAAGAATGCATATGAGCGACCCATGGACATGGACAACAGTGTGGGAATGGACTGCGGGAGCGGGGGCTAGGTGAGACAGAGGAGGGCAACGGGGGAAAAATTGGGACAACTATAATATAATAAACATGAATAAAAAAATAAAATAAAATAACTTTACAAAGAGAAAAAAAAGACACCTTTGCATTCCTGGGATAAATCCTCTTCTGTTATAACTCTTTTAATCTACTGCTGAATCTGTTTGCTAGGATTTTGTTGAGGATTTCTGCATCTATATTCATAAAGGATATTGGCTTATAGTTTCACCAATAATTTTAAGTTCTTGTGATGCCCTGACATGTAATAAAACTTGAAATATCATCAAAGTATTAGGGAGTGGGGTATGAAAACAAGGCTATGGAACATGCAGAAAAGGTAGACAGAATGGTATTTTAATTTTTATTTACTTATTATTTACCTACTGATCTCTCAACCAGCCAATTCTGCAGACTCCATTTCCACTGCACCCTTGCCTGGTTACATCCCCAGGTTCACAACTTCACACATTCACTGTTGGCCGTGCCTCTGACCTCAATCACTGGCAGGTTACATGGCCATGGGTAATGAACCCAGTGACTCACCCTGGCAGGGTCCTTTCTATTGTAGAAGGTACTTTCCTGCCATTTCTCCTCAACTTGCTCAGCTGTAAAACAGTAAGATCAGATAAGAACACTGAAGGAGTCTAACATTCAGGGATAGCTCTTGGCTTGGATGTAAGGAAATAAAGGGAAGTGAATGTGTGTTTACTGTTAGCCATCGATGGACACCATGACATATACACCCTCTAACCCAAACATTCATACTCATCATCGATTGCTTTTCTTGAGAAAAATGCCCAGATTGATTTCCACAGAGGACCCTGAACTTTGTTCCAAGGACATTCCTCCAAAGTTATCTTCTGTATGTGAAGGTACAGTCACACGTTATCTCAATTTCCCTCACATCCAGCTCTGTTCTTTCTCACAGAATTCAAAGTGTCTTTATGTTGGCTAACTCCTTCTTCAGAAGATAACACTTTTGCTTTTAAAACATAATATAATTTAATATAGAGGACTATAGTTTTTTATCTAAATATTTTAATTTTCTTTATAATTAGGCTAAGTTCTATGCCTTACTATTTCTAGGCATTCTTGAATTTAATTTTATAAATGCTTTATGCTTCATGCTTTATACAATCTATATTGCCCATGGTGATAGGAAAAGGAATATTTTAAGTTATTACTTTAATCAATACTCTTATGCATTAAAGATAATCCACAGAAACAGTAGCTAATGTTTATCATACACCGACAATGTGGCAGACGCTGCTGTAAATTGCTTTTCATATCTTAAATCTTAGTCTCTAAAGTGACTCTATGAGTTAGGTACTGTTATCATCTACAAATAAGGAAATGTCTACTAAGGCTGCCATCACTGTTCTTAGAGTAGATCCAGTCATCACGTCATAAGAGGGGGATTATGCTTCTTGTCCCAGGTTATACATTCAATAAATAAACAAGCCAGGAATCAAACCTGAAAATCTGACTCTTAATTCCATGCTCTTAGTCCCCACACTCTACAGAAGGGCACAGAGACAGAAAGCAGGATAAAAAACGTGTTGTAGAATAAGGTATCACTCATGGGGAGCGGGGGGTGTTGGTGGGCTTCCCACACCCTCTTCCTGCAATAACTTCTGTCAGGCACAGCTGCGCTCTGCCCAGCAGCCATGGTACTTTGCGTCGTATTTCCTCGCTTCTCTGGCTGCTATTACCTGGGCAGAGAGTGAAGTCTTCATCCAAGCTGGGCCAAAACAGAGCTGCATCTTAGGGATTTAAAGTAAGATTTTGGGTGTGCCTGTGGTCACAATTGCAATGGTATAGATCAAAGGGGCTGCCATATGAGGGTGGGAGATGGAAGTTTCCAGACTAGCAGAGAAAACAAGTCTAAAACGGGGAAATAAAAGTCATGAAAAATGAAGCTGGGAGGAGACCCAAGGAAAGTATATCTTAGGTTTATCAGGACAGGTTTACAGGCTGGGATTCCAAAGCCGGGCTGGGTGTGTTTGGGTTCTGAATTTGCTCCCAAACTTAGAGATTTCTTCCAAAATGTTTTCCCTTTTCTTTACACTGGGAAATAAAAGTCGTTTTTTTATAACCCAAGGAGTCTTAATGCATGTGCAAAATTTCCAAACCCTAAGTAACTGTTAAGAATTTTTATGCATTGCCTCCAGACCTTTATTGAGTTATTATCTCTCTTTTATCGTGATTGAGAACATCTTCTATATGCAAACTGGAAAAACTTCTCTTTGCATTTATTATGGCAATAAAAGATTATCAAAATTACAAAATGTGTTTTCATAAACATTTTTCACATAATTTGTGTCCTTTTGGCATTATTGATAAATTAGATAAACTTTCCTAAATCATGGCTAGATATAACAAACCACTTATTTTCCAGAAGGATGAATCATTATAGTTCTTAGAGTTTTATTAGTTTCAATTTTGAGAAACTTTGCTCTGCTGAGACTGTAACAACTGGTATTAAATTTCTTAAAGGAATATAAAAATTTAGAAATAAACCATGAATTTTATATAGTGTTCAGACATTCTAATACTGTAGGTTATGTGAGACAAATTACTATTATTGTAAAGATATTCCAAAGTAATTTTATTATATAAATCACAATCACTTATATTGCTATTTTTATGATTTTTTTAAAGTAACAACTACTGTAGACCCTTAAAATGATATAAAGCATTGTTGTTACACTTCATGCTTGTTCTTTCTACATGTACATAAATACAAGTTACAGAGTAATATTAATGAACATTACAAATATTCCTTATATGTGACTGTCACAATATTAATTATTTAATATTTCAAAATGTTTCTTATTTACTTTATGCAACGGTTGAAATATTATTCACTATAATATTGCAAAATGTTTTTTATTTATTTTATTATTGGAACCTCCAGGCCGGGCGACTAGGAGCACAAAAGAAACAGAAAGATGAAGCTTATGCAACAATGTATTGCGTTCAAGTTACCTGAGAGGATTTGGAAAGTGAGGTAATTTCTCTTTTTTTCTTACAATGTTTCAGTAATGGCACTACCTACAAACTTTCATGGCGTTTGGATGGTGGCCTTTCATTTTAAAATATGGAGAAGCATTCCCCTGGGGTCTGAACAGTGTTAGTTGTAAGAACAAATGTTTAAGGTTATAGGCTGTACTCCGTCAGCACGGAGAACTGGATCTCAAGTGGTGGAGGAGCGCATGTGATTTTGAATAAATTTATTCTCGTGAATATTTGTGATACACTGATTACTCTAAAATATGGCACCCAGGTCAGGGGTCAGGAGTCAGAGGTCCCTTTTGCCCAGATACAATTAACTTCAAGTTCTCCCTCTGATTATGATGCGCCAAGTGCACATTGATGGTCTGCACCCGAAGATTGTACAAGGAATTCCACAAGACTTTCTCCAAGTTACCAAGGGAGGAAGTGGAGTCAGGAGTCTCTCACCTATGGTATTGCCCTTACTCACCTGACACCCCCCTGTTCCTTCTTTAAAGGGAAAACCTTTAGGAAAACAATCACAGGTCTGACAACTAGGCTCCTCCTTCTCCCCCTTCTTCTCTCTCTGTCCTAGACCACTCAAAGGGTGCCCTCCTTGTCATATCTCTTATTCTTTCCTAGAGCAGCAACCCACACGGCCTCAATGACATAAGCAAAGGGAAAGATGTCTATGAGAAGAGTTCTTCCAGGTTTGGTTTATGATAAGATAAAGAAGAAGGAGAAAAAAGCTTTGCTTTTTTGTCTTGCTTTTGAGAACCAGAAACTAATCATTAATTCCTTCTTTTTTTCATTGCCTCCCTTTTCTAATGAAGGCCATATCTCTCCCAAACATGTATGTTCAGGTTAATACTCTCTGTCGAGGTGTTCAATAACTACATATATCTATATGGCCTGAAATCCTGCAAACAACTTTGCATCCTTGCTATAACTGTCCACATTTCATTGCTAAAGAGGCTGAGATGTAGGTTAATTTTCCTAAAGTCACACAGCTAGTTAAATGGCAAAACTAAAATTATGTTTGAATAAATGACTAAGTGAATGGAATTCTTGAATACATGGATAAATCAAAGGAATACCAAACCAATGAATACCAAATGTACTACTATCATATAAAAACACTGTATCAGTTAGGACTATTGTTTGCAAGCAACTCTCTGGCTGATTAAAGTGAAAAGGAATTCATTGTGGTAGAAGAGAATTTAGAACTAGTTTTAGGAACAGAGAGTGACTATGGAAAGTTCTGGAGGCTTAGGGAGCAAGAAGTATGGCAGCAGTGTCCTAGAAGCAACCCTCTGGTCGTCAGCAAGCTTTTGGCCTTGCATCACCCACTCAGGATTCAACATCCCAGTGAAATATCTGGCTGGCTGATCTTCCCCTGACATCAGGGGCTAGGAGGAATATATTATTTCCTTGAATAAGAATGTGACAGTAATAGGAAGAGGGGATGGATGCTGGACCACCAGACAAAGCAATAGATACCAGCACATTGGCATCATGACAGAGAAAATAATAATTTGAAAACACGCAGTAAGTTCTAGAAAGTACATGTTTTCCTATGCTTAGAAAGTGCAGCAAGCTCTAGAAAGTGCTTAGTGCATCCCGTGTATTATCTTGTTTCATCCCCACCACAACTCTATGAGGTAGGGTTTAGATGCGGTAGCTCTGTAAACTGCGGCTATGGAGAGTGAAATTTCTCAGTCAATACCACGTAGATTCTAAGTCACGGAACCTAGAGTGGAACCCCAGTCCTATCCCCCAAACTCCTAGTTTTAACTATTATTTTTATCATCTCTCTACCAATGCTGAGAAAGGAAAACTCCAGGAGAAGGATGGACGCCGCAGCTTGTAGTCTAGGTTCCTTTCAGCTTAGTTGCTGATTTCCTAGAAATACTGGATCCAGAACATTGTGGACTACATTTATTCTAAACTAGCTTGATTAAAAAATTTTTTAAAATTCCTCATCCCTTGAATCAAGTGCTATCTTATACCTCTAGGAATTCATTTTCAATTCTTTTATGTTCACTAAAGAACTTAAGGCAGTTATTTCTATTTGTCTTTCTTTGTACCAAGAGGCAAAGACACTCACACACACACACACACACACACACACACACAGCAGAGAAGTTTATTAATTGTATAGCAGGATGATTATTTATTATTCGTTAAGTAGAAGTGGACTTACCTCATCATGTCTATGTTGAGTAGGCAGAGGAGGAGGGCTAGTCTTGCCACCAAAGGGGCGGAGGGGCTGAAAGGGGAAGCAGGAGAGGCAGCAGGCACACTCAGTGAAATATATTGCCGTTTCTCTCTGGCTTTTTTGCCTTTTCATTCCTCTAACAGTGTTTCCATATGGTACAAATTCTTCTCCCAGCATTTGCTTTGGCTTCGGTGCCCACGTATTGGAAGGGTCCATGTCAAAGAAGAAGGTAAAAGCAGTCTTAAATAACTGGAACCCTTCTACCAAGCTGTCTAATGCCCATTTATTTTCTGGCACTGCTTCTTCTATGTCACCTTCCTCGTCGTCTGGCACTGGTTTGGAAGCACTCATCCCCATCAAGTCGTCTTCTGTTAACTCCTCTGGTGTGGTGTCCCTGAGCTGTTGAATTTCTCCATGATCCACACCTTGAAACCCTTCACTCTGCCTTTTTCCATATTCACAGTCTCTTTCATAGTGTCCTGGATTGGCTCTGTCGTAAATCCCGTGAAGTCAGGTACAGCATCTGGACAGTTCTCTGAAGCAGGAATTTTTTGTTTCATCTTTATGGCTTTCGCATCTTTTACTGTAACAACAATAGCATCTGTAATAGTGTAACCCTTTCACAGTTTCCTGATGTGCTATTGGGGTTCCCTTCCGTATCATTGGCAGTCCTTTCCATAGAGGACCACGTTACCACGTGTAGTAATGATCCTTAAAGGTCCTTATGACCCCTTGCTCTAGAGGCTGCATCAGAGACATCATGTCTGGGGGCAAGCAGACCACTTTGATGCCTTTGGCGTTGAACTCATAGGGTTCTGAGTGGCCAGGCGCATTGTCCAATATCAAAAGAACTTTCAAAGGCAGCTGCTTGCTGGCTAGGAACTTCCTGACTACAGGGAAAAAGATTGAAGGAGCCAATCCAGAAAAAAGGTTCTCCTTGTCCAGGCCTCCTTGTCATGCAGCTGAAAGACCGGCAGCTGGTGTTTCTCTTTTCCCTTCGAGGTCAGGGCAAACAGCTTCACAGATAGCAGCAGCCCTGATCACATCTGATTGCATTTGCACAAAACGGTTGTTAGCCTATTTCTTCCTGCTTTAAGTCCCGGGGCTTGCTTTTCTTCCTTACTGATAATGTCCTCTGCGGCATTTCCTCCCTAGAATAGGGGGCTTTTGTTGACAGTAAATACCTGTTCAGGCAGGTAAGCTTCCTCCTCAGTGGTTTCTTAATGGCATGTGGGAATTCATCTTCCTCCTGGTCGACAGAAGCTGCTCCTTCTGTGATCTTCATGTTTTTTTCAAAGTATATTTTATCGATTATGCTGTTACAGTCGTCCCAATTTTTCCTCCCCTTTCTCCCCTTCCTCCCTGCATCCTCCCCCCTGCATTTCTCCCCCCCGCCCACACACACACCACTTAGTTCATGTCCATGGGTTGTACACATAAGTTCCCTGGCTTCTCCCTTTCCTATACTATTCTTAACCTCCCTCTGCCTATTTTGTGCCTGTCTATTATATTTCTCATTCCCTGTACCTTTTCCCCCCTTTCTCCTCCCCCTCTGTCCGTTTCCTGTCCTGTGGGGGTTCGGCAGAGAGCGAAACACACACACACACACACACACACACACACGCACACACACACGGGAGGTTTTGCAGCACTGCAAGCCTGGGGAGAGAAGGAGAGTGCCCCCTCCAAGGAGGACACTCCCATCCCCAGGTTTCCAAGACTTTTATTGAGGCTGGTTACTAAAGGTGCATAGAATTGCTAACGATTGCATCTGTTACCAGGGTAAGGGATGAGAGAACAGTCAGGTAATGTTTACCAGGAAAACCAAGAGGGAGGGAATGCTCGGTTCCCCTTCAATGGCCGCGTTCGTGCCAAGTCCTTGGTGTCACAGGTGTACACATTCCGAAGGAATCAAACTCCCACATCTCTCCCTTTTTTGTTTTGCAAAGTGAGCATTAGGACATTATGCTCCTGGGTATGCATAGCACATTGCGTTGAGCAAGAACAACAAAGACAGATGATAAGAATAATGCCAGCCAAGATCATACCCACAGCTACCCCTCATTGTCTGAGGTATAGCGGCCCAGTCCAGGCACCTGGATCGAGCCACTGTAGGTGGTCGCCCAGGATCTGGAAGACATGATCTTCAGTGGCCTTCTGGAGGGCTCGGAGCTGTTCTTGCAGCTCCTGATGGAGCTGGGATGTCTGGCCCTGCAGGTTGCAAGAGAAAGCTCCCTGGAGGTGGCGTTTCACCTCGTCCCAGGAGTGCTGGCTTGCTTTCCACCTGAGGGGAGTCACGCAGAGCCTGCTGAAGCTGGGATCACAGGTGAGCTGCTGCGGTGTGACAAGGGCGTCTTGTCACTTCCTGAGCCAGATGATAGCCACCTCAACGGCTCTGAGGTGGCTGCAGCTCAGGCGCAGTAGGGCTTAACCTGCCTGGCTGGGATCCACAGGGGTCCATGCTCTGTAGAAACACAAGCATACCCACATCCCCACACCAAGAGCTCTGTGGGCCCTTGCCAGTTTCCACAGCCAAACTGTAACAATAGGCCACTGCCTCGAAAGTCCTGTGACTCCATGATCATTCTCTGAGGCAGAGATAGGCTTCTGGTCACCCTGACTATACGTTGAGGATCTAGATAACACTAGGTTCCTCCTAAATATCATTGCTTTCCACCAAAAATTGGTACTTCCTAGAATTATATGGGCCCTTTCCCCCTCCACCAAGTAATACACTCTAAGTTACTTGCAAAAAAAGAGGTCTCCTATTAAAATGGGCCTGAGGGAAATCAAACTTCCCCATCTCTTTTATTCTTCTCCCCCTTTTCTTACTGTTGCCTTTTTCATTTGTTTTTTAAATTTAATTTAATTTTATTAAACATATTTTAAACTTTTTAAACAGCTGACATTCAATATTATATTAGTGTCAGGAGCACAGAGTAGTAATTAGACATTTAAGGAACTTAGGCGGTGACCCCCTGAGAAGTCCAGCACCCGCCTGGCAGCACACATAGTTATTACAATATTATTGACAGTATTTCCTATACTGCACTTTACATCCCCATGACTATTTTGTATCTACCAATTTGTACTTCTTAATCTCTTCCCTTTTTTTAACTCAGCAACCCCAGCTGCCGCCCATCTGGCAAACTTCAGTCTGTTTGTATCTATGAGTCTGTTTCTGGGTTGTTGTTTTCTCTTTTGGTTCACTTATTTTAGATTTTAGATTCCACATATAAATGAAATTATATGGTTTTTGTCTATTTCTGTCTGATGTTTCATTTAACCGAGTGCCCTCTACATCCACCCAAGTTCTGACAAATTGTATGATTTCTTTCTTTTTGATGGGTAACATTTCCTAGCACACATGTACCACGTCTTCTCCATCTAACTGTCAATCAGTGGACACTTAGAGTGCTTGGCATATCTTGGCTATTATGTACATGATGTTCTTCTTTGTCTCTTTATACTCCGTGTTTTAAAGTCTATTTTGTCTAATATAAGTGTTGCTGCCCCAGCTTTTTAGAAATTTCTATTTGTATGAAATATCTTCTTGTATCCCTTTCCATACAGTATTTGTGTGTCTTTTGTTCTGAAGTGGGCCTCTTGTAAGCAGTATAGGTATGGGTTTTGTTTTCTTATCCATTCAGCTCCCCCACGCCTTGATTGGAGTATTTAATCCATTTATATTTAAAAGTAATTATTGAGAGGTATATATTTATTGCCATTTTATTACTCGTAATTTTGATTTTTCTCTTCTCCCTCCTCCTTCCCCTTCCTTCTCTTCTTCTTCTCCTTCTCCTCCTCCCCCTCCTCCTCCTTCTCCTTCTCCTTCCTCTTCTTCCTCAAGAAGTTCCTTTAAAATCTCTTATAATCCTGGGATGGCAATGATGAACTCCTTAGCTGTTTCTTATCTGGGTCTCACCCTTTTCTTATCCTCTCTTGCTCTTTCCCCATTTTTCCTTCCTTCCTGCATTTTTTTCCCCTGCACACTGGGATTAACAGCCAGGCTGACTCTAGTGTCTCCACATAGTAGAGCTAAATCTCTGTGCTCTCCTTGTGTGTGTAGCACAAGTTCGCTGAGTGGCTGCTGGGTTCAGTGGGCTCAGTGGGCTCTGTGTGCCCTCTGGATTGGGTACCACAGTGACCCAGAGGAGTTGTTATGAGTAAGTGTACACCCCTCACACATCAGTCTAAGAACAGTCAGTATTGTTTTTATAGTATGATCACATCATCAGAATATGATGAAAAATATAGCGTCCCCCAACAAGCTCTTGAACATTGCTAAAGAATCTGACTTGTGTGCCCAGGGCTTCTGTGGGCCTCTTCAGCTCTGGACAACTGTGGACTTAGCCTTGTCCAGTGCCTGCGCCCAGGGCTACTGTCTCTTTTTTTTCAGTATGCTAATGAAGGAAAGTTCATTGGAGGGTCTCTTGGAAAGTGGTTTCAAATGGTGTCTTGGATCTTCCCTGTGCAAACCGGTTTTGTAGTTGTGGTCCCTGGGTTTCTTATCTGGTTCCTGGCATCAGGAACTCTCTATTCTCCTTGGAATGCCTGTCGTCTCTTGATGAGTTCAACCTACTTGTGTCCTAGGTTACGCAGAGGCGTCTATGGGAAAGTTAATGGAAGTTTAAAGGTCAACAGAGTGGTGGCACCACCTGGTGACAGAGCCATGTTCTTGAAAATGGAACCCAGAGAGAGGCTCTCGGTCTCTCACCCTGCTGCCAGAAGTTTGCACAATGTGGGTCTATTCAGAACCTCAGCTCACCAGTTGGGGAGAAAACGGATCAAAATACACCCTTTAAGACCACTAGATTGAGACAACATATTTCATCTTCTGGAATAATCTGCTGCCTATTGTCCTTACCTGAGGATCTCTGCAGAGACTGAAAGAGAACAGCTTTTGCAGGTGAGAACAAAGGAAAATCATTTCTCTGGGACCCCTCATCTTTTGCCTTCCCATGGAAGTAAAATGACTCAATGCCACTGTTGGATGTGGATAAAAATTTCTCAGCTCATTTGTATTGAGAATCTTGTCAGGGAAAAGAAAGCTCTTCCATCTGAGGAACCTGCATCAGGAGCTACCGTGTATAGGACAGTGCCCTAGTTGCGTGAGAAATTCTTGACTGGCTAAAGTCAGGCTCTTGTTCTGAATTGGAAAATAAATGTAAAAAGGTTTGGGAGCTCACCATGGGAGGTGGGCACCAGAAACTGTAACAGCCTCTGGAACGGAACATGCTGGTTCAGGCGACATTGATATACCACAGTTTGTAGACATACTATGCCAATGTTACCTTACTCAATAATTAATAACATCTAAGGTTGTCAGCTATTTTTCCTTAGATAAACAATGACTAGGAAAATGAAAGTTCCTGGCTGAAAGTTTCAAAAGGATAAGGTAGATTCCAGGACAAGGACTGCAGTGCAGATGAGATTCATTGTTAACTTGGAATCATAGAAAGAAATGTAATTTTAAAAATCTCAGCTGAAGGCCGCCCTAAATGACAGCTGAACTGTCACTTTTCTATCCTTTCCATAGTTATTTTATGGGTCTCCCATATAGCACCATATATCTCATAACTTTCTTGTGCATAGGTTTTAAGGAGCAAAATAATGATAGATCATTATTTATGTAAGTTATCTTTACAAAGAGGAATGGATGCTGTCCAACACTTTCTCATAACTTAATATTACTTCACAAAAGATCATAAACACCAAAAGTAGGACAAGGGCGAACTTTAAAAGAATGATCAGGAAAGTAGGTAGGTACATGATTTAGACAACAGTGATTTTCTCCTGATGTTAACAGGAGTTTGCAAATCCAAGTTTAACACAATCTAGTCTCACAAGAAGACTCTCTCCATAGTTCCAAACTGAAAGAGTGAACCAGTGCTTCCCAGGAGCACGGCAGCTAACACCGTCCTCCCCTTGATGGCCAGTTCCAGCGCAGCCTCCTGCAAGGACCCTAATGTGAGCTTCACATAGAAGCAACACCTCCCTCTCTTGAAATCTCACTGAGTTGAAGCAAAACACTTGATTTTCCCCGGGCCACCATTTTTAGTCAGCATGTCACAAGGCAATAATTTTGAGAATCCCAATTTGTACATTGAGTCAAAATATAGAAACTCTCTTCCTATCGTGCAGTAACAGACACCGTATACACCAGACTCTTAGACTGAAGGAAGGGATAAGGCTCAAGAAGTGCAAAGACAAAGGATATGGTAAGGTCATCAGTTTTATTTTTATTTATTTTTATATTTGGTGGAGAAAGCCAGTTTTAAGTAGCATCGATACTAAAAATGAAATGAAAAAATAATCTGTATGTTAGATCACATCAAAATGTCCTCCACTAACACAGCTGCTTCAAAATGTCATAAAATCCACAACATACATATGAAGTCATTTAGTTCTTTCTATGGGACATTTTTTTCATTTAATATATTTTATTAGCGTATGAGTTTTTAGGTAACAGGAAATCTATCTATTCCAGTTTACTCTAAGCTCACTGTTGCTCAGACTTTGATTAGATTTAAGTGGTGTCAGTCGGGGTTGAGAGAGAGGAGCATTAGCAGATTAGTTACAGGATCCAGGCTTCTGCACTTCTATGTGCTAGTTAAGCTAGTTTCTGTAGGGCTGTGTTTCCCATCTGAGGCTGAAGAATCAACTACACAGGGAAGGTAGTTGGGAAAGGAAAATGCATTTAAAGGGGGGAAAGCAGGTGCTATCTGAACCCACAGACCGTGTGGGAACGCACAGGCACAGAAATCTTGTCGATTCTTGCTGACTTCGACCTTGGAAAGATGGTATCCCGCTGAAACCTGGTTCCTTCTTTTGGGAGCTAAACATCCGGGCCCAGATGACAGAGAAGCTGAAGGCAAACCCGGGAGACAGTGAAGCCCTTGCCAGCCCAGCCACTGCCTCGTGTCACGAAGTTAGTCACAAAAGGCCTGCTGCTTCCATTCTGCCCTTCCAATCTCCTGTAGGAATCCCTTAGGACCACCCTGACTGGAAATATGCAGGGAAGAGAACCCCAGGAAAAGTAGTACAGCCGAGCGTAGGTGGTACCTTACAAAGTGACCACAGGTAACTTTTCCGTCAACAGTAGGGTGATTACCAGAGAGGAGGGGCCCTGTGGGGCAGGTGGTAGGGGGTTACCGGGAGTAAAAGGAGATGGAGGGAGACTAACTTTGGATGGTGTGCACACAATGCAATGTGCAGGTGACGTATGGCAGAATTGTGCCTTTGAAACGTACATAAGGACTGACCAATGTAACACCAATAAATTCAATTAAAAAGTTCTCAGTCAATATTTATTGAGTGAATGAATAAATGAATAGATTGATACTTAGATTTCCAGGCCAGTCACAATGTTTATTTACTTTGAAGCTAAACCAAAGTATTGCTCGATAGAAAACAACTTCAGACATAAGTGAGGAGAGATTTTACTTGAGAGGAGTGTTGCAAGACACGGGAAAAGAGCTGTTATGACAGGGGGAGGGAAACTATTTCAACAGGGACAATCCCTGATCACTTTCCCTATAATCTTCAAATATTGGTTTTTTTTGACATTCATGCTTTTAAATTTCATTTTCTTAGAGAGCTCTTCTCAGAGCACCATGTCTAAAACCACCCTCTCACACAAAACTTCATCAAATAATCCAATTTCTATTTCCTTTGGGGCACGTATCATAATCTGAAATAATTTTCTCCGTGCATTTACATTCCCGTTTGTTGCTTGATCCGCTCCTATGAGACGCAAACTTCGCAGGAGCCGGCGCCCTTTTTACGTTGTTCATTGGTCGATCCTCAGGAGCCAGAACGCAACACCTACCAGATGCCCGATAAATGCTCATGTGACAAATTCTCAGTGCAGAAGTTTTCCAGTCATGAGAACTGGAACAGGTTTTGTCCTTGGAGAAAGAGTAGTGATGATTGTGATGACTTTAACCCAGGGGATGAGGTTGAGAATACATATTCTAGGGGGACGAGACTCCTGGAAAGGGCAGGGAAGATACGTGCAAACCTGCGTTGGGACGGTCCACGCACTGAAGGAGCACGCCCCTTTTCTTACTTTCTCCCTGGACACGAGCCACCTGGTCCCTGCCCCTTGGATTGCAGTAAGTCTCCTTCCCTCCAGAATGAAACTCTCCACCAACGTTCTAAACAAGGGTGAGGGTGATGAGGAAAAGACACAGAAAGTGTCAAACTTCCCTCCTTGGTTGTGTCACACAGTGGAATTGGCTCTCAAAACATCATTTCTGCGAGCTCCCTTTCTTTTCCAAAGATGGCAGAGCACGTGGTAATGGGGGCACACGTCGGGGTGAAGAGGCTCAGGGTGTGAATTCTGTGAATTCCGCCACAGTGAGCCTCAGTTTCCTCCTCTATGAAAATGAGACGAAGAGGTGCCCACACTGTGTCCTTGCTGGGATGCTTAACTGCAGCCTCAGAGTGGGCAGAGAGAGGGCACAGCCTACACTAGAAAAGGGGCCCCAAACGACTTTAGTGATGCCACACAAATGCTTTCCTATTCTGCACATGTGTAAGAAAATAGATCAGGCTCTGCAAGCCAGG
>PVJD01016960.1:0-19138 GCA_004026545.1 Mormoops blainvillei
TAAAAGTAAGTCCACGGATACACTCCAGTGTAGAAGAAAGAAAATGCGGCTTACAAAATGGTTTAAGGGCGTGTTCCAACTAAGACAGAAACTGCCTATCAAAAGTCAAAGAGAACACTTCCTGAGAAAACACCATGGTGCTACTGGATGCACCTGTCTGACATAATGACCACATGCTTTTGGAGGTAACTGGGACCTTGTTTAAGAATTTTCTTGTAGCAACAGGGGATGAGGCAATTGTTCAGGTAAACACAGCAACTATTTATCCAACAATTTTGGATATAAAACACCATTCCAGCATTTTAAAAGTGGTTTCCATCGCATAATTGCAAAGGGGAATCTTTAGGAAAGTAAAGAAACTCGTGGAAGAGAAAGATAACAGGCTGGAAGATATGCCCAATGGAAGCAGGAAGGCAGCCCGCCCCGGAAGACAATGTCTTACTAAGCAAAGTGATGGCTGGTGGGGTTAGAAAGGGTCAAGGGGAAGACACAGAGACGACTGCTCTGTGAACTCCATGACATTAGGCATATATACAGGCTGTGTAATAATAAAACTAAAAACATGTTTAAAATGGTCACAATGCAAACTTTTTGGGGACTATTTTGTGGGTATGTTGAAAGTCTACTTTAAAGCACTTGTGTAAGAGTATGACAGCCTACATTTTATAAAGGTGGGGGGGGAGTAGAGGAAAGGAGGGACATCTATAATACTATTGTCAACAACAACAACAACAACAACAACCACAACAACAAAGGGTGTATGCTCCAGTTGGCCAGAGCTGAAATGCACTCTACGTCTAACCAGTCACCTGTTACCATACGTGGACCCTAACAAGGAATCCAGCATAACCTCATTCCCACCCCCTGAACAAATAGGAAATGAAATCCACTGTCAAATAAAATCTTATGGTCAGTAAAATAAAAGACTTGTTTTCCAAAAGTCGCCATTGTTTGAGAAATGTATAATAGGAAAGTATGTATGTCACTGCTCAGAGAAGTCTCCAGTGTAGATGCTGGTAATATCTGGACAAGTGGGGAGAGGGATTTAGCACCTGAACACTCACTGGGGCTCAGGTTTTCTTGGAAAGGAATCCTTAGGATCGTGAAAATGCCAAATATACATAATTTTAAAAGTGCATCACTGAAGTGTTAGAAAGTAAGGAATCGACAGAGGCCTTATGTTAAATATAAACAGAAATCCTGACAGATAAACGTGCACCAAAGCTGGCTCTGTCCCACGGGCAAGTTGTGAACCCCAAACGGTGAGCTCCAAATAAAATCGCTGAAGAATACATCCCCAGGGGAAGGGAAAATGAGAAATAAATACCTTCAAAGATTTGTAACCTATGTTAATGCCTTTCAGGTGGTCCAAAAATCCCTTCAAGCTCAGAAGTTTTAGTTGACAGTGTTTTCAAGTGATTGGCAAAAGCAAATAAAAATTATCTTTGCATAAATAGAGTTCATAAAAAAAAAAATTCCCATAGATAAAAGTTCAAGGAAATTGATTACCCTGCCAAAAATCATAAAAATCCCCAAAAACGAAACACGCTTACACATATACTATGAAGAATGAAACACCATGAGCAAGATCCAGCAGAAACAACAGACAACTTAAACCTATGAAGACGTCAGTTGTTACAACTATCAGACTCAAAATAAGAGATAGAATAGAAGAAATAGGGAAAAGGAAACATTAAAAAATATGATACCTGAGCATTTTCCAGAAATGTTGAAAGGTACCTACATTCAGCTACAGGGCGTATACATACACAAAAGTCCTCAAAGATATAAATAAAAAAATAAACTACAACTAGATACAGAACAACTATAGTAAAAAGGTTCCACAGTAAAACAGAAGAACATCAAAGATAAAAAGATCATATAAGTATCAGAGATAAATGACAGATTGTGTTCAAAGAGCAAAATATTGAACATTTTCCTTTGTGTGAATTGATATTTCATGACTTTTATTCTTTTTCACGTCTTCCAAAAACAAAGAGAAAAATTATGTCTCTTCTAAAAATAGAACCAAATTCTACTGTATGATTCCCATATGGATCCATAGTATTCTTTTAAAATATACATTATGGAATTTTAGTGAGCTTATTTTTTTCTACATCTTGTAACAGTTTGCTCCTTCATGATCCTAAGTATCATTTCATCATTACTCATCAATTATTTCCAACTATATTAAGAAAATACTTAAATAAGAAAATTAAACAATTATGGAAGAGTCTAAAAGGATAATGAAATAAATAATAATAATTTTATCACACCGTAGTTAAAAAATTTTTTTTCATTCAATTTATAGGGGTGACATTGGTTAATAAGATTATACAAGTTTCAAGTATACAATTCTGTTATACATTATCTGTGTATTGAATTCTGTGTTCACCCCTCCAAGTCAAGCTTCCATATCATGTTGCCACCAAAGTACACATTATTTTACAAAGTTTGAAGACATCATCTTTAAAGATTTTTTTAAAGCTTCATGGAATATAATTAAATATTCAGCAATTTTCCTTTTCTATCCAAAAATGGGAAAGAAAAAACTGACAGGGTAAAATGTTTCACAATTACTAACAGGCTCAGTCAATGACTGCAGGAACAGATAGGAATACTATAGACCACCACTGTCCAATGCAAGTATAGTATAAGCCACATAGATACTTTGTAATAATTTTCAATGAAATTTAACATTTACATTTTTTACTAGCTACATTAAAAAAGTAAAAAAGAAACAAGTAAAATATATTTTGTTTAATCCAATATATGCAAAATATTATTTCACATGTAATATTATAAAAATTATTGAAATATTTTCCATTCTTTTTTGTACTATGGTTTTGTAATCTGTGTAATTTTTACATGTATAGAACATTTTGGTTCAGACTAATCACATTTCAAATGTTCAATAGACACATGTGACTAGAGGTTGCCATAATGTACAGCAAGATTGGTCACATAAGTAAAATCTCAGGTCATGACACTTCAGATGATACTGTACATGAATTTTCTCAAACTCAGGAATCAATGAGGAAGGGGAAATTTGGTACTTATTCTCTTGGAGCTGCTCATTCAACAGAAAGAATTTTACCATACTATTTTGCATCAAGCAGTTGGACCATTTTATTTTGCTAAAAGGACATGGAATAGTATTCTTTCATTTTTATGTTTGTGCACCAAGACAAATGCTTTACTTACTAGACAAAAGCAAATAGAAAGGCAAATGGAAGGAAATGGATAACTTATAAATTTAAAAAATTCACTGATTTAGTCATTCTATTTGGCTTGTAAATCTAAAAATGAAAACATTTTGCAATTATGCAGCAAAGATATTAGCAGCCATCTCTTCAACAAAAACTATCAACCATCAGGTTACTCAAAGTACTGGATTTTATCAGTCATGTCCAATAAGAACCACAAGCAGTGATAAACTAGAACCTATCAGAAGTGTATTTACTATCTGGAATCAGTACTTGTGCAGATAGTTTATGTTTCAGGCTCATGCATTTTGGGTGATGATCAGTTATGTACACTGTTCAATGGATGTTGCCCATTTAAAAACCAAGAAACTATGAACTAAGAGTTTGAGTTTGCTATGTTAAAATTCTCATCAAAATTCTAATACAGTAGTCTTTCACTTCCTTTGAATTTATGTAAATTATTAATTAAAAATCTTAACATTATAGAAAACTAAAAATGGTCCATTGGATTCTGATGGTAAAGGGTGACTATCATTTTTTTCAGGGAAGCTGAAAGTTAATGTGTCTAAAGAGATAAAGCAGCAATTTGAAAATATGACCAAAAAAACATCTAGACAGATTAGAAAAAATAAAAAGAACCCTCAGAATAAAAAAAGCATATTATTAAAATTTAAAAGTCAATGAACGAACCTCCACTTCCAAGAAGACTAGATGTACTTTTTCTTATTCCTCTGCTAAGTAGAACTAAAACCCTGGGCTTTATATATAAAGCAAACATAAAAAGATTATAAAAGGTTAAGGGAAGAAAGAAGACCCGAAGAATGACATGGCAGTAAGTTTTAGCTCACCTGGATTTTTGTTTTGCCTCATGTATCTCAACTTGGAAGAGAAAAAGTTAGCAACCAGGAAATGCCAACAGATGTGAACAATTAAAGCCCCAATAAAAGCTTCTTTCTTTTAGGAAAAGAACTGTATAACAGACAGCCTAGTGAAACAGAAAACTTTTGGACAGTAACCACTCTATTACTGCCAAACACCACAGAAGAAACTGTGGCCACCTCCGGTCATGCCAGCAAAGGTCTAGTGGGAAGCCTAGACTCAGTGCAGAAACATTTGTGAGGGTGTAAAAGGCACCTGATGCTAGGGGGGTGTCAGAGAAGGCCAAGTAAGGAGTCGGGGCTTTCATTCCCATGAGCCCGTGATGCGCGCCCGCCCATGCAGTCAGTGGAGATGACACAGAGAGCTGGAGCTCCCTTCATCTCAGCAGTAATGAGGAGCACCCTGCCTATTCCAAGGGTCAAGGAAGGCAAGCAGGGAATAAGGTCTTCTACCTTCACCTGGCAGAGGTGTGGTGGAATCCCCAACCCCTACTTTCTCGAGACTGAGCAGTAGCAGAGAAAGCCAGTGAAAACAGAAGGTTTAAATAAATTGATCCAGAGTCTCACGACATAATGCAAAATTGTCTAGGATTCAACCAGAATCATTCATTATACTAAATGCAAGAAGATCTCAAACTGAATGAAAAAGATAATAGATGCTGATCCTGAGATGACAGAGATGTTAGAATTGTCTGAAAATGATTTTAAGGCAGCCATGATAAAAATATTTCAATAAGTAAATATGAAGAGGTATGAAACAAATGAAAAAAATAGAAAAACTCAAAAAAGGAATTAACTATAAAGTCTCAGCAAAGAAATAAAAGCTATAAAAAAGAATCAAACAGAAATTTTAGAACTGAAAACTACAACAACCAAAATAAAAAGCTCAGTGAACAGGTTAAACAGCAGATGGAAGAAAATGAATAAAGAATCAGTGAACTGAAATACAAAGCAACAGAAATTACTCAATTTGACCAATGGAGAAAAAACAGTCTTAAAAAAAAAAAAGGAACAGGGCCTCAGGACCCTGTTGGACTATAATAAAAACCCTCCATGCTTTTCATTAGAGTCCTAGAAGGAGAGAAGAAAGGGGGAGAAACCAAAAAATTACTTGATTAAATAATGGCTAAAAACTTCTGAATCTGGAAAAAGGCATAAACCTACAGATTCAAGAAGCTGCAAGAACTCCAAACAAGAAAAAGCCAAAGATATATAAACAAAGAAAAAGCTAAAGCTATAAACAAAGAAAAAGCACTAAGATACATTATAATTAAACTTCTGAAAACTAATGACAAAGATAAATTCTTGAAAGAAGCCATTTTAACACAAGATCTAACATAATAGGTGAAAAACACTTTATATGACAATGGATTTTTTAAAATCAGAAATCATAGGGCCAGAAGGAAATGGCACAATGTTTCCAGCCGCTTAAAAAAAAAAAAAAAGACCTTATTAACCCAGAATCCTATATCCAGAGTGATCAGACTTAAAACATTCTAAGGTCCTTATAATGTTCAAGAGAAACCTAAAGATAATAGGTAACCACTAAAAGAACAGATATAAACTAACGGAGGGAGAGGAATGAAAGAGAAAAGGGAGCAGTAAATGTGCCAGCAATTCAAAAGTGGGTAAAAAAGAAAAAAAAAGAGAAAACCTCAAAAACTGAGGGAATAATAGAAAGCTCAGAGAGTAGAACTAAACCTAATTATACCAGTAATTACGAAAATGTAAGTGGGAAATTTTAACACACCTTTCTTTTTATAGATTGAGTGGCTAAGTTAAGTTCTAGGAGATTGGAATGGCATGCTTAGCAAACCTGATGTGGTTACATACAGCACACTGCACTTTAATTAGAGCATGCACGTTTTGAAGCACACATCATCAATTTTAATAAATGCTTCAATGTGCTGCTGAAAAAGTTAAAAATATAATACTGTTTGATCCAGTGTAGACTGCTGACCCAATGGAACTTTATACTGTACTGTATAATTTAAAGACTGAGTGAGGGCAGAATAGTCAGATAATAGAACCTTCTGAAGACAGCGTCCTGCAATGATCGTATAACAAACCACTATCACCCCAGCTGTGGAATCGTTTTCTTCAAATGAGCTATTTTTTAAGGACTTAGAGTAGCTTAGATTATCCTTAGTCATGATTTCTGTGAGCTGCTTATGTTTAGCTCCCAAAACTCAATGTACATGTAGTTATTGTTCACTCCTTATGAAAAAGGTGAAAATATAAATAATTGTTCTTCTCAAGTAGTGACATAGGATGTGGGTACCTTTCTCAGAAAGAGAAATTTCACACAACTGCAACAAATAGAACTGATGTATGCAAAATTCCCATAAAAAATCTTTGCCTGGAAATTAGGCTAGTTTGTAATTTTATGTTGTTACTGAAGAATGGAGAGGGGTCTGCCCATTAAATCAGCCTCAAATAAACAAATGAAGCCATGAGGAAACCTCAACCTTACCCACCATTTGTTCTTCCTTTTCTGAAAGATTATGAATCTTCATCTCGGATAATGAAATTGTGCCGGTTATGTTAGGCATTAGAACATTTCTGTCACTCTTTGTGCCCTGCCCTTGAATCACCTTTTCTATCTAAAGGCTCATATCTCCTCCAGCTTAAGGAAACTTAGAACTATTTTTCCTTTGATTATTCTCTTCCCTACTTTTGTATTTTCCCTTCTACTTTCTCTCTGGGGCTCTAGAAAAAAGTAAGACATTAGGCCTGGAAGGGTCCTCTATGCCTCTTACCTTTTGTTGGAGACTTTCTGTATCTGCACTTTATGGAATAGCATCCCAACCACAGAGAGCAGCTACTGAATGTTTTCAGTTGCATAACTCAACTAATTCTAAGAACTCTTGTGTGTTCTCCAATTTTTCCCTTTTACCCAGTATCTTAATGTCATCTTTTAGTTCTAATCCCTTTGTGAAACTCCTGGTTCATTAAATCAATATTTTTCATCACCAAAAAGGATTTATTCAGGAAAAAGAAAGGATTGCAATTCAGAACCTAGAGACTTGGTGAGCCACATGCAAGTTCCTATTAAATCAATTTTTAAGATCTATTTTGTGTCCTGAATTATCTTTCCTGAAGAGCCAGTGTCTTAGTTCATGTTGGTCTTTCTGTTCATGCTACTTGTTTTCTCCAAGTACCTGGCTATCCTTGGTTTTCAGATCTTCCTGACGAAAGCAGCGTGGGTGCCTTGGGTGGGTTTTCTCTACTGGTCTGTCAGCAGCATGCTCGCCACGTGCCTCCTTCCAAGTGCAAAGACTGTGGGTGTAGCATGCAGCCTGGCAGGCTTTTCCATGAGGGCTGTCAATTTGGGGCCCCCAATATCCTCATTAGAAGCCTTAGCTCTCCTCAGTAATTCTGTTTAACACAGGGACCGGTAGAAGTAAGGCCTGCTTGAGTGTGATTGGTAGGGTAATAATATGGGTGTAATAATTTATAGTTTTAATTTGAATATATCACCTAAAATGTCTTTCTTTTTCCATTTTTCTTTATTCTCCCCCCACCCCACCCCCCAAACGCTGTGTCAGGGGTTGACTTTCAATAGATCGCAGCGAGGGAGCTGCTCAGCTAGTACAAAACCCTGGCCCAGAAGCACATCATCTAGGAATGGTTTAGCACCAGGTTCCCCACAAATATGCACTGTGTGAAAGGCGAGGGGGTGGCCCCCTTTCTGTCCACGTCCCATTTCCTTGGTGGAGGGGCTCTCTGCACCGGACTTGGTCCTTAACACAGGGGTCACCTAAAATGTCATATGGTGTGCTTGAGTGTGATATTGTTATGTTACAGAGTTGCATGCTTATAATTTTGTAATAAAATATTTTATAATAAAAAAGGGGTGTTATTTATGCCAGATCCTGCATTATGTTGTATTGTTCCGTTTTTAGGAGAAAAGTCATCATTTTTTTTTTTTGGCCTGGTCATAAACATCAGGCTGTGTACATTCTGTACAGAGTAAGTGGCCTGAGCAGCTGTCCCATGTATACGCCCTAAATGAAACCATTTGTTTTCACTTTCACTGCTCACCTCGGCCTCTGCCTCACCTGCGAGTTCTGAGCAGCTCTCCACACAGCACACGTCTCATGGCCAAGTAAAGGCTGCTGCTTCCTGCTCTGTGCTGCACCCACTCACACACTCCCAGAGCATTCCATCTTACACTAAGTTGTCAAAAAATTTTCTTCCTTTGATGATCCCCTTTCCCCCTGACCATCCACTACTTAACTGTTGGGATTTATTCCTTCTTAAGTTTTTATACTTTTATTTCAGTGGGATCCCAAGAAACATGGTAAGTATTCTCAAATAAGGACACAAAATCATTACATAAAACGTGTTTGATGGTCAAATCAGTTTTGAAACCCCAATTAATTTATTCTTAGGATTTTCGCATCTATGCAGATGACTTCACACAGAAAACTGACACATACTCAGTTCTCATAGGATTTTAAATAGTCAAGTTACAGACTGAAAGAATCACTGATCTACTGATCTATCAAGGAAGCTGAGTCATAGATTAGTCAATTAAATTATGATAGTTGATGACTATAAGGTCTTTTTCTTTACTATTATTATTATGTCCCTAAGTGAAATTATATCTCAAGGCTGAAAAACTTCCTCCAACTTGGAAAATCTACAATGCATAATGAAGAGAGCCTATACTAGGAGTTAAGAAACTAAAATTCCGGTCCAGTCTCTAACTAATATACTCCAGGAAGTGAGGTCAAGTTTTTTTATGCCGCTGGACCTTAGTCTGTCCGTCTCTAAAATACAAGAACGGTGTGGACCGCCTTAGGAAATGTGTGTGTTGCACTCATCCACGGACCAAGCTGCTCCTTGGACAAGAGGAAGAGCTATTTTCTCTGGCTTCTTGAGACCTAAACTGCCTGTTTTATAGATGGGAAACTGAGGCCAGAGAAATGGCCATGAACATAACCAAAGGACAGGAGGAAAGCTGGACTAGAAAATGTCTATGTGCCCTGTGAGATGGAGATGGTATGGCTTTGGAGTATTAATACTTTCTCAGGTTTAGGGGCCAGAACAGGGCCATCCCAGCCAGTTTGTGCCCAGGAGGGTTAGCTGCAGGATGGTGCCTGCTGAGAAGGGCTGGTGACACTTTCACCCTGGAGTTTGACACAGGTGTCAGTTCTCAGGGTGAGTGGGATTGCTAGCTGCAGTTACACAGACAAGGAGAAGGAACAGTAATAATGGTCTTTTTTGTTTGTTTGTTTTTAGTTTTGAATACTTTTTATTTTTTATTTTAAAGAGACTTAATCACCAAAAGTTATCAAGAAATGACACCTAAGCCAGGGTTTTTACTTCACTTGGGTAAAGCATTCACTCATATTCACAATTTCCATCTAGCTCCCACTGCCTGCAAACAGAATCAGATGCAATAGGGAGAGATGCTCCCTTGAAATTTTTTTTTTTTAAAGACAACTAAGTGCTACTAGAGCCATCTTATAGAAAAAGCCAAACAAACTGTTTGGCCAGCCCAGTGCATACTGAGTAAATTTTTAAAAAAAATTATATGTTATTGATTATGTTATTACAGTTGTCCTGATTTTTCCTCCTTTGCCCCCTCCACCCAGTATGGCCCATTCCCTCAAGTAATCCCCACACCACTGCTCATGTCCATGGGTCATGTGTATAAGTTCTTTAGCTGATCAATTTCCTATACTGTACTTTACACCCCCATGGCTATAACTATTTGAACTCCGTAATCCCTTCACCTCTTCACCCATTCTGCCCCATGACCCTTGCATCTGGCAACCATCAAAACATTCTCCATATCTGTGATTCTGTCTCTGTTCTTCTTGTTTGCTTAGTTTGTTTTTTAGATTCAATTGTTGATAGATATATTTTTGTCATTCTGTTGTTCATAATTTTGCTCTTCTTTTTCATAAGTAAGCCCCTTTAACATTTCATATAGTAATATTTTAGTAATGATAAACTCCTTTAGTGTCGTCTTGTCTGGGAAGCTCTTTATCTGCTCTTCGATTCTGAATGATAGCTTTGCTGGGCAGAGCAATCTTGGCTGTAGGTCACTGCTATTCATACTTTGAATATTTCTTGCCAATAGCTTTTAGCCTGCAAAGTTTCTTTTGAGAAATCAGTTGACACTCTTATGGGAGCTCCCCTGTAGGTACCTAACTTCTTTTATCTTGCTGCTTTTAAGATTCTCTCTTTATTTTTAACTTTTGGCATTTTAATTATGATGTGTCTTGGAGTGGGCCTCTTTGCATCCATCTTGTTTGGGACTCTCTGTGCTTCTTGGACTTGCATGTCTATTTCCTTTCACTATTTTTTCAAATAGATTTCCAATTTATTGCTCTTTCCCTTCTCCTTCTGGTACCCCTATGATGTGAATGTTGGTATTTTTGAAGTTGTCGCAGCAGCTGCTTATACTATCCTCATTTTTTTTTTTTGTATTCTTTTTTCTTCTTGTTCTGATTGGTTGTTTTTTGCTTCCTTATGTTCCATATCATTGATTTGATTCTTGGCTTCATCCACTCTACTATTGTTTCCCTATAAATTGTTTTTTATTTCAATTAGTGTATCCTTTGTTTCTGATGATCTTTTTTATGCTGTTGAGGTCCTCACTAAGTTCCTTGAGCATCTTTATAACGAGTGCTTAAACTCTGCATCTGATAGACTGCTTATCTCCATTTTGTTTAGTTCTTTTTCTGGACTTTTGATCTGTTCTTTCTTTGGGCCATATTTCTTTGCCTCCTCTTTTGTCAGCCTCCCTGTGTTTGTTTCTCTGTATTAGGTAGAGTTGCTTTGACTCCGTGTCTCAGTAGTGTGGTGTAATGTAGTAGGTGTCCTGTAGGGTCCAATGGCACAGACTCCCCTGTCAACCACACTGGGTATTCGAGGTACCCTCTTTGTGTGGGCTAAGTACACCCTCCTCTTGTAGTCAAGCCTTGGTTGCTGTTGGAAGATCAACAGGAAGGAATTACCCAGGTCAGTCAGCTCCAAGGACTGGCTTTGACCACTGACCACTAACCTCCACCCTCTGTGGAAGATCAGCTGTGCAGGGGCAGGGTAGTGGTGCTCTGATGTGGTCTGTAGCTGTCCACTGGGTATGCTGGCCCTGGAGTTTCCTGGGCGGTGCAGGTCAAGGTCATCCCTTACCTGTGTTTTGCCTGGGGCCACCCTGCCTGAGCTGTAAAGCAATCTGAGATGGCTGCTACTTGTGCTGGGCTTGGAGATTCCTAGGTGAAGCTAAGCTGTGAATCTAAGCTGACTGTGCTAGTGCTTAGCTCGAGGCTCACTGAGGCCAGCTCCTGATTATTTGATAGGATTTAGGAAGTTGTAAAGCATGACCCAAGACCAGCCATTCATATGGAAAAGCAGCTTGGGTGGACCCATAAGTTGGGTGGGGCAGAGTCTCTGGGGATCTCCAAGGCAGGTCAAACAGTGTTAGCCAGGTTGATGGAGTATCCGATATGGCATCAGCTTGCCAACTCTGTGGGGTAGGGTTTAGAAAAGGGACAATGGTCTCTGTTCACCTTGATGCCAGACACTTTAGTTTCTCTCTGTATACCACTGGTGCCTTTCAAGATGCTACCATGGAGCTGGAGCTCAGATGGAGTGAGTCTGAGTAGGTGAGTCTGTGTGCGGGTTCTTTAAGAGGAACTTTTTGGGGTTCCAGCAGTTACTTCCACCAGTTACTTCCACCAACTCAATGCATGCTGAGTTTTGCAGCCAGATGTTGTGGGGATTTATCTTCCTGGCACTGGAACCCTGGTCTGGGGAGCCTGGTGGTGGGCTGGGAATACTTGCTCCTGAGATATCCCTCCTGAATTTTTATCCACAACATGTGGGTATGGGACCAGCCTGCTCTGCATCGGCACCCCTCCTACCAGTCTGGATGGATGTTATTTCTTTAATTCCATAGTTGTCAGACTACGTTTCAACTTGACTTCTGATGGTCCTGAGTGGCGGTTGTTCTACATTTTAGTTGTAATTTGACGTGGTTGTGTGCAAAGAGGTGAGCCATGTCTGCCTACACCACCATCTTGACTGGATCCCCAGGGATTTAGTTGACAACAAATTGAATATTAAATGTACAATAGGAAACAAGCCCTCTCAGTACCTCAACATCTTTCAAGCCCTGTTTCTCAGACTAGAGAATTTAAGCTCCATTTGAGTGTCACTGTAAACTCCTCTCTGTGCCAGATGATTTTAGCTTCATATTTATATTCGAAGTACAAACAACTTAAAATGTTTACACTGAGTAGTAATGGAAGTCATGTGTCAAATACAATGGGAGGAAAAAGAGTAAAGCTTTCTTCAGAACTAAAGCTTGAAGATATACAATATCTTTGGAAAATCTGCCTTACAAATAAGAATGCATTGTTTACCTATACCATTTAATTATAGAGAACATGCATTTTTACCCTTTGCATACAATGTCTAAAGTCTTGTTTTTTAGTTTTTGGTTTGGTTTTACTCTGCAGTATTGCCTGAAGCTCTGGATGTCTGTTAGCTCCATATACATACTCTCAAAGCACACAGCCACACATTTTCCTGTCATTTGTGGTCCCTATTTCCTTTAATCTCCCACTCCCAGGGAGATCCAGGGAAGGACTCGCCACCACATTCAAAAGCAAAAGAGCAAAAACAGTGAAAAGAGCCCTCCTCAGATGCTCTGGGGGCTGCCAGTTGTCAGCTCTCCTATCAGAGTACAGTAAAGACTGGGAAAACTACAGGAGGCCAGGAAAACTCAGCATCTTTCCACAGGGAGAGAGAGTCCTCTGAATCTATCACTAAGTACAAGCCTTTAGTGACAGGTTCTCCGCAGCCTCTAATCACCAGCTGTTCAGGTAAAATCGCTCAGAAAAGTTCAGTAGGGGAAACAGTGTGCTGGCTTAACACAGCCCAGAGCTGCCCTCCTGAAGAGAACCCACCCTAGGGTCAGTGCTAAGGGGGTCAGGGAGATATCAATGGAAGAAGACAGTCATGGCTGCCAGTAACTTTGATGTAACATGTGTTAGAGATGGGCAGATCGTCATGGTAAATTCGTAACTCTTAGGTGAAGTGAGCTTTTCTCTGAGAGCCAAGACTCCCCAACTCCTCATCTCATACCACCTTGGTCCTTCTCATACATCAGCCTTTGAAGTGGATTTGGGCGTCCTGCATGAATGCAAGGCTTCCAGGTGCTGCGGCCATCCCCCAACCGCATCTGAGCACTTGCCCCGCCAGTGTTCTTTGGATAATGATGACTACACTGAATAGTCCCTCGCGCCCTCTAGGTTTTTTTGTTTTAAATCTTGGAGAAGCTGACACTCTCCTTTTGCTTCTCCTGTTACTTGGCAGAGAAAGAGGGCTTCCATCTGTCTTATTTAGGTAATTCTGTTTGCAACTCTTAGGTGCAGAAAAGAGCATCCTATTGCATTCTTTTAAAAACATAAATTCTAATTGTCAAAGAAGTTAGCACTTCATTAGAAGCAATTTTTATACATTCACTCTCAATTTGATTCCAAAGATATATTGGCGAGGTCCACTGAAAATTATTCAGTTTCTCTCACTATCTCCCCAACACCAAAAACCTAAAGGCAGGGACTACTATAAGAAAGAAATAAATCTATTTTGTAGAGTTGAATTAAAAAAAAAAAAAAGAGACCCTTTTGACATCAGTTTTTACCTTTTATATAAGATTTTCACTTCCCTGATTCACATAACTAATTTTAAATAGAACCTAATGAAAGCTAAAGGAACTGGCCAACAACATATCTATAATTTTAAACTTTATTTTAATCTAGGATATTTGGTTGCTTCATATATTTTGCATCTCATCCGTAAGTTCTGAGAAAAAAACATGAGCTAAATGATTATTTAAACTGCATTATATTAATTGAGGATCTAAACACATCTTACCTGTAAATACGTTTCCAAACCTTGTCGTCGTTGTTCCAGCACTTTTGGGACCCAGTTCCTCACATGTTTAGAAGGGATTTCTGGAGTTTTAATACATTTCTTAAGCTATAAAGACAGAAACAAAAAAAACCATGGAACATGTCTCTTAAGTATAAAAACATTATGGGGGAAGCCAATTTAACAAAAAGTGAACTGTTATCTCCAATAAAAAGATAGAGGAAAATATAGTAACACTGAAATTTTCAAAAAATTCTTTACTTAGCTGCCCTAAATGTTCAGATTTCAAGACAAAATTTTTGTGCTTTTTGGTAGTTGTTGCTATTGTTGTACATCATCTGTATTTCAAACTGGAATTATGTTTTTTCTAAAAAATTAAAAGTTGAGTAAATGAATTTTTAAAAAGTAAAACAGTTTGTAATTTTCCAAATGAATTAAAACAATGAAATTTTGTTTGCATGATATATTTTTCTGATGAAAAGTCTTTCTACATATTTTTCACATGAAAAAGCAAAACAAAATGCCATTGTTTGTGATCATCACACTGTAAAATGCTATATGAACTAGACCATATCGTTCAGAGGGTTTCTTGAAAGTTTTATGATAAAATGAACTTAAAAAAAAAGGGAGACCGATCCTTCCAACATTTCTAAGAATTACGTCCAAATTCTGTTCATGAAAACTGAAAGATGGTTCTCAGCTAAGCCTTTTGGGGCAGCAGTTTTAAGATACCATATAAAGGGAAAAAAATTCTATTGGAAGTTGAGTTAGAAATACTTGTGTTAGGTGTATCCACTACATCCACTCCTAAACCTATGAATATCACCTTGCATATCAAGATTCTTCACATATCTGATTAAATTAGGGGTCTCACAATGAAGAGATTATTCTAGACTATCCAGGTGGGCTTAAGAATCACAAGAATCTGTGTAAGAGGAAGACAGGAGGGTCACAGTCGGAGAGAGATTGGAAGTGGCTTGCTCTGACTATGGAGGGAGGGTCATGGGCCCAAGCAACCTCTGGAAACTGGAATGGAAAAGGAATGGATTCTCTCCGACAATCTATTGACACCTTGAGCTCAGCTCTGTGAAACTTACTTTAAGGACTTCTGACCTTGAGAAGTATAACATAAATTTGTGTTGTTTTAAGCCACTAAATGTGTGCTAACATATTACAGCAACAATAGGAAACTAACACTACCCTCCAAATGGAATGAATTAAAATATTTTAATTAAAATCTTGGAAAACCTACTGAGATTGCTGCTTTACTACACATGCAAAGAAACAGCTTAATAATCTCTAGAAAAATGCACAGTTAAACCCCAGCAGCTAAAACTGTAATACAAAATTCTCCCCATACATTAATATGTATTCACCATTAACCATTCTAGGCTGAAATTTGTTGCACATCATGAAAACAAAGGGGTCTTTGTGCATTCTGAAGATCAGCACTTCTAGTGTAAGACACTAGGCTGAGCCTGTGTTTGCCTCCTTTCTCCACACCTGAAGTGCCATTAAAATTATAGTGGGAAAGTGCTAGCTGAAACTCCAAATCTGTTCTTATCTTCCTTACCAACAGAACTTTATTATTGAGAATAATAGTGAATTCTGTTAAGTTTAGCTATGAAGCTAAATTTTCCAAATTCCCTTGAAGAGAGTGGAAGCCAAAGGTCATCAGAAGTCACCGAGAAGGGGTTTTATAAAAACTCTTTTAAAGTGGAGCAAACTCAGCTGGCTTGCACTTTCTATCCTACACCCCTTTTACCTGCTTCCGGCATAAAATGTGACCACGATGGCTGGAGCTGCCACGACCATCTGCCGCCATGAGGCAGCTCTCAGGATGGAAGCCTGATGTTTCAGATGACTGGACAGACAGAAAGGAGCCAGGGTGCCCAACAGCCTCCTAGAGCTGCCACACAACCCCAACTGCCTACCTCCAGACTTGTTTTTTAAGAGGACAAACTTGCCATCTCCCTCCCGGGCCCAAACATTCTTTTTAAGGTCAGTGCTACTTGGACTTTTTTTAACCTGAATTTAATCCTGGTAGATACGAGCATGCCAATGAAGAAAAGGGAGCAGAGGAAGCCCCAGTCCAGACCTCCTCAGGAAGAGGATGGCAATGGGTGGGACTCCAATCTGCTCAGCACCCCTAGGGGCTCTGTGCTCAAGACTGGCATAAGAGGAGGTGTCAGACCACACCTGTGCCAAAGCGCACTCCACCGCTACCCACCACGGCAGAGTGAGTAGCAGCCTGGACTTATCCCTGGCACACACACTCCACCCCGTCAAAAAAAGGGTCAACGACCCTAAAGAAAATGAATGAAGTGTTTGGGTTAGATGAGGGTTTTGCCATTCGAGTCATGCTGGTGCTCATGGGGTCCCCAGCCTAATGGCTGGCTCTCTCCCCTCATTTCCTGTAATGAGGCCCTTTAGTAACACACCCTATGGAAGGACCAGACTTACATATCCCAAGCAAAGGAACAAGTGACAAATACCCAGAATAATTAATCTCGTTGGATGGGTAATCAAGGACCACTTTCATAGGGAAGCAGCACTAGGGAAGAGAAAAGACAAGAAAAACAAATGGGACAACTAATCCCAAAGGAAGAAACATAAATCAAATAGCAGAAGAGATCTTTAAAAATTCTATTAGTATCTTCAGGGAGATTTGAGAAGATATGGCTTCTATGAAACAAGAACAGGTTGCTACAAAAAAGAAACAATCAGAGAATAAGAAAGAGACACTGGGAATTAAAAAACACGACAGAGAAATAAAAAAAATAAAGGGTAGAATATAAAATAATGAGAAGTCTCTCATAGCATAGAATAAAGAAAGAGAAAAGGTAGGTGAAAAGATAAGACACGTATAGAATGAATCCAGGAGATTTTCTATAAAATTAATAAACCTCCCACGAAGAATAAGAAAAAAATTCTCAAAGAATAAAAAAACATTTTTTGTATAACTTCACGCATGCCTTCAGATTAAGAACTCATTGAGCGCCTGCATGATATTTAAAAACAATCCATACTTACTGACATTTACCTGTTGAGATTTCAGAATATCAAGGACAGAGGAAACAGGAAAAGATTAGGTGGCAAACAAAGGAAGAAGAACTGCGGTGGCAACTGACTTATCCGCAGCGGCGAATACTTCTGGAACCAGCCCCACCATCAACCAAGTGTGAGAGAAGAAATGCACTTGCAGATGTTCAAGAACTCGAGAAGTTTACCTCCCGTGCCTTCCTTTACATAAAGTTGAGCATGTAATTCTAGGAAACTAGGATTAAAGCAAGAAAAAGGAAAAGTAGGATCCGGCCTTAGGGCTCTAGCCCATCAGTGTGGGGAAGGGAACTCCAAGGACAGCTGAGCACAGCAGCCTAGAGAAGCATCAGTCCCCGCTGGAGCAAAGGTCAGGGAACTGGGGAGGGGGGCCTCTTGGAAGATGGCTGATTCCATGCAGTAGATAGTATGGAGAAGATGGATAAATTTTAGAATTCGTTAAATAAAGTGCATTATTCTTTTGCTATTAAAAAAAAAAGTTCCAGGGAAAGCAAAGATTCCCTGAAGAAGGTCTTGGGATGGAAGACACATGACTCCTCCTGTGTTGTTCCAGTCTAGAGACACATACCAGGAGAGAGACAATAAAAAATAAACAAGTTAATAAAACAGGGTGAGGGCTGATAGTAACAAGAAGGGGGTGTCTGTTGGGGCAGCTGGGGAAGACGTGTGCAAGGTGGGGATGTCTGAGCTGTGACCTGATTCACGCTGGGAGGGAGTCAGGGAAGGATCTGGAGGAGGAAGGTTACGGCTGAGACAGAGCACCGGAAAGGGAAGCCCCAGCATGGTGTTCAAAACACAGAAAAGAAAGCAGGAGACGGGTTCAGAGAGGTGGCAGCTTCAGACACTACAGTGCCTTGGAGACCAACATGGGATTTGCACATCATTCTAAATGGGAGGCCGATTACTGCATTTTGTCATGTATAACATGCACCTACGTTTTTGTGTGCATTATACACAGGTTTATTATACTCATGGCATATAATTATTATACCCACATATAATGCGCATCCTTATTTCTCCCTCAAAATTTGGGAAAAAAGTGCAAATTATATATGGCAAAAAATACTATATCTTGAGCAAGGGAATGGCCTGGTATAATTTTTACTTTATGAGACCATGCCAGATTCTACCAGCAAGATGGACTATAGGGGCTGGAGTCAAAGCAAGGAGACCTGTCCGCAGCTCCTGCGGAAGTCCAGGTGAGAGATGACGGTGAACGGGGCTATGGTCCTGTCAGTGGAGGAGGGGGAAGGAGAAGGCTGCGGGAGTATGGGGAAAGTAGAGGTGACCAGAAAGACTCCAAGACTGTCACTATTTTAAGGTTTTCAACGTCACTTGGCAGCCATATTTTGGGTGAACTGCCTGGTTACAGAAAGATGGCAGCGTGCCAGGTTTTGGAAACATGGCAGATAACACTATTATCTCCCCCAATCTGCAGTCCTTCTCTTCGACAGGCTAGAGCTACTAATTTTCAGCTGAGTATCTGACCACCCAGAATAAAGGATACATTTCCCAATCTCCCTTGAAGCTATATGTGGTCATATGACTGAATTCTGGTCAAAGGCAGGTAAACAGACAGGTGTGTGTGGCCTTTGGGAAATGGTCTTAAAAGGAAGGACTCTCTCCTTCTTTCCTTTCCACCTTCCTGCTGGCTGAGCTGCCCACATAATGGCTGGAGCAGTCGCCTTCAACCATGTGGTGGAAGCCTCTTGTTGAGAACAGTAAAGCCACAAGAGCCTGGGTCCCTGATGACCATGAAACTGCCACACTAGCCCTAGACATTATGAGAGAGGAAAAAAAACGTGTGTCTGTTAATGTCACCATTATTTTGGTTCTAGTCACTTGCAGCTTAATCTAATCCCATGTGAGTACCAGACATGGCTGATACTGCTAGCTGCAAAATTTCTACCTCCTTCTTCTTATAAAAACATCCCAATGTCATTCGGAGTGTCAATATATAGAGCAAAAAAAATCTCGATTTTCCAAGTTCCCTTGTAATTGGGACAGCCATGTGACAGAGCCGTTAATGAAATGTAGAGTAAGTCTACTGGGTAGGGCTCCTGCTTTCCTCAAAAAAAAAAAAAAAAAAAAAAAAGAGAG